>MU006815.1:11994-96100 GCA_010093635.1 Massarina eburnea CBS 473.64
CTACTAAGACCTAACAGGATACCTCCTAGAAGGATTTAGGAAAGAAACCCTAGTAGAACAAGGCAAACGCTAGAAGAAGAAAGGAAAAACTAAGGCCTAAGGAAGGGCGCAGGTAAGAGGAGTTAGAGGACTAATTTATTATTTTTCTTAGAACTAAATACTAATTAATTTATTTCATTTAACTATTCAAGGCAGGAAGAAGTAGAAGGATCCCTATTAGACCCCTTATTAGACAAGATAAGGCCTATAGAACTCTACTAAGGAACCTAGTACTAGACACTAACAGAATCTATAAGAGGAAGGCTTAAGTAGCAGGACTCTTACTCTTAGCGCAGCGCTTTACACGATCTATCCTGTCTCTAAGAGAAGACTTAGCTAGAAGACGCTTCTATATAGGATAAGAGGTAACTAAAGGAGTAGGCGCAGTAGGAGTAGGTAGAACTAATACTATAGCAGCTAGAGGAACACTAGTAGAACTCTCTAGCTTATAGATAAACTCTTAAAGTAAATCCTTAGCAGTTAGCTCTTAAGCAGGTTCCTGTTAAGGCTCCTAATAAAGTCCTAGCTTACCCCTAGAACGCTTTAACTCCTGTTCTGTAATATCTCCTACTAACTTAACAATCTTCTAAGTAAACTGTCTATTATTATTAATGTACTTTCTAAGAGTAACGTTAGCTAATTAGACTTCCTCTGTAACACAATCTAGGCAGCTTCCTAAGCTAGTAATATAGGTATTATGTTTATCTAACTGTATAGAGATTAGCTATGTAAAAGGAACAGGGAAGAAAGGAAGTACTTACCTTTCTATACTTTATAAGGAGGTTTTGCTTAAGAAACCCTTGTATAGCCTAGATAGACTCTAGAGTAGCTTAAGTAGTGTCTAAGGAAGCCTTGTAATAGTCTATCTTATTAGGAGGCATTATAGAAGCTGCTAAACTAGGATACTTCCTAGTATCTATTATAGAGAACTCCTTTAAGTAGCGCTTAATTAGAGGAAGGCACACACAGAGTAATTCCTTAAGTTCCTCTACATTTCTATCCTTATAGGCCTTAAGGATTACTGCAAGCTTCTTAGAATAGAGTTAAGGCTCTAGGGAACACAGTTAGTAGAAGCTAGAAAGAACTAGAGAAAGATACTTATAGGAATAATACGTAACTTAGTTATAAGTATAAGCTACGTAAGTAGTCTTGTAGGACTAAACAGGAATACTGTATATACTCTCTTCTCTAATAATAAGACCTTCTATACAAGTAATGTAGAAGACCTATTATTCCTTACTATAAGTATAGGTAAGAGAAGGTAGCAAGTATAGTAGGAGAATATTAATAGCATTATTATTATTATCTTCCTCCTCTTACTCTAGAGACGCCTTAGAAGTTAGCTCTTAAATATTAACTACCTGTTCCTCTTTAATAGATTACTGCGCTAGAATGCTCCTAGAAGCCTTTAAAGATAACGTAACAGCACTCTTAGAAGCCCTTAAAGATAACGCTACAGCCTAAATAACTAGAGCCTTCTATTAAGCTCTAGTAGATAGGCGAGCAGGAAGCTAGCTAGAAGAACCCCCCTAGGGGGGGGTAACAGAAGTCGCTAGAGCGGGAATTAACTAGAGGGATGCCTAGGTAGCTATAGCTAGAGTAACCCTATAAGTAGGAGCTAGTAGAACTAGAGTTAACCTAGGACGCAGATTAAAGATTTAAGGATCCTAAAACCCTAGACTAGCCCTAGATTCTCTAGGGAAATACTCCCTACTAGAAGCCTAAGCTCTCTTATCCTAGGCATCTATGTAGCGCATGTACTAATTAACAGGACTAGTAGAGAAGTAACGCAGATCTAAAGGTTCCTGCTTTACTATTATATTAATAATAATAACCTGCAAGTACTAAGAAAGGAAGAACCTATAGAACTATATCCTAGGTAAGAAGGATAACTAACAGGAGTCCTAAAGTAACTATACAGATTATTATACTAATTATACTAGCTATACTACTTAGGATAACGCAGAGCGAACTAGGAACTAGGACCTAGGTAGGCATACTAAAGAGTATACGCACTAGACGCTAGCGCAGAAGCTATAGTAAGAGCTATAGGAGCTAGAGCTGTAAGAGCTAGAGCCTAGATAGGAGTAGAAGGCGCTGTAGGAGGCGTAAAGCTAGACTGCTTAACCTAATAAGAGGAACCTAACCTAGTTAGAGTATCTTTACTACTATAGTAGAAAGGCGTCTAAGGCTAGTAAACTAGCGTCTGCAGCTAGCGCAGCTAACGCAGGGTTTTAAGAGAAGGGGCATAGTACTTAAAGACTTTTAGAAGTATCCTAGAAGCTTAAATAGAGGCTATAATAGAGTTAGATAGAAGTTGTATAAGAGAGTAAAGAAAGAAAGTTATAGAATTTAGGTTGTCTAGATAGGCGAGCTATAAGCTTAGACCCCTACAATCTGTTTACTAAACTAAACGCCTAGAGAGTAACTAGCTCTTACCTAGAGAACTAGTAAGTAAATTAGGTTAGCACGTAATAGGCGGTAAAGGTAGTAAACAGAGAAAAAGGAATAGCTAGGAAAAAAGAACCTACCTAGAGGCAGTATATAGTATACGGAACCCCTATAACAAATAAAAAAAGAGAGAGAGGGGGAAGGGAGTAATGTAAGAGGATAGACCCTGTAACTCTTAGGCACAGCCCTTAGAGCCTGCTAAGGAAGTCTGCTAAAGTCTGCTAAAGAAGCCTGCTAAGGAACCTACCTAGAACTAGCCTAGGACTAGTATATAAACCCTCTATAGCACTTCCTGTAGACTCTATTAAATTTATCTTATCTTTAAAATAACATCTACCCTTAGGGTTAGTTCCCTTACAGCTCTAAGATATAATATTATATAAAAAACTATGTTTTATATTTATAATATTATCCTAAAGTAAGAAGCGCGTTTAGCTATACGAGAAATAGAACCTCTATCTTCCTCTTGTAATTATCTACTATCCTGCTCCTGAATATGTTTCCTTGTAAGATCCTTTAGCTTAATATCTAAGGAGTCCTTACTAGATTTCCCTCGTTAGTCACGCCTGTGATTCCACTCCTGCCGATCCTGATCAGACCCTCTTAACGTTAGTTCCTCTTCACCTGTATCTGTATTTGTTTGCCAGATATCAACATGTTGTATACGCCCGCTATTTGCTAACTGAGGAATCCTGCTGTTCCTCGTACTATTGTTGCTCGTCGCATTTTGCATTTGCGCAGTTCGTCGCGCATTGCGGCGGACTCGCCGATAGAGATGCCGTGTAGTCGGAAGTATGCTTGCGATCATGTAAATGGATGGCTCGACAAGGGCGTAGATCATAGGACCCCCTGAGGCGTACCATGTTGGGTCTGAGAAGAGGGGGACGGTGAAGAAGACGGTGAAGCGAAGCGCGCATGTTATGATACCCCTACGTCGAATTAGTACCATTTCTTCGTTCAGTCTAGATAGAGCGGGGGCGGGGGCGAGACGTGTACTTACAGCGAAGCAGCCAGAAAAGTAAGTATGAGACCGATCTTATCTGATGTGGGAATGCGCATTTTGAGAAGAATCGGCCACGGGAGCACCAGCATCGCCACATCAGTAACTAGACTCGGAATGCTATAGGTCTTGTAGAAAAGCATTACGTCTCCACAAGTCCCGTCGTTGATGTCAACTGCTTGGGTCTAGAAGTACCTGAAAGGCCGGCAAATCGAAAAGGCCAGGATCAAAGCAACCACACCTTGAAGGATGATAATCACACCGATACCGATAATGACTCGACGATAACCCGTCACTTCGAAGACCTGGTGATAAAGGAACAAAGTGGCAAGTTTTGCGAACATGACGGCAGGCGTGTAGGTAAATTCGAGGACTTTAGATAGTTGCAGCCAGGTCTGAAAGGTGGTTCCCGGGACGGCGGCGACGTGGTATCCTACGCCACCTATTTGAACCATTACTATTAATCGTTAGGATCAATCATTCGGTGATTAAATTCTACCACCTCGATGTAAGGCATCGAAACATGCTTTCGGCTGTTTTTGCGCTCAAGCATTTGAAATGCTATATTGTTGACCTCTGCGTATTTTTAAACAATCCTCTTGAATCCCACACCTCGCGCGAGTATAGAGAGAAGACTTACAGATTCCCGTTACCGCACTCCCCATGCACAGCACATAGCACAATGTATTACATACTAGCATAGGCAACCGTACAGCGTTGTTGTTGAAATACCGGCTCACGTAGAAAAGGAGCAGGAACAAAGTATCAATCACGATGAACGCGATGCTGACCTGCTAGTCCAAATACGGATGATTCGTTTCCGCGAGAAACTCTGCTGAGGGTTCCTGCCCTGCGCTTGAGCTTGCCATGGTACTTCAATTAGCGTTCAGCGTACAATGTGGGAGTACGTATGTAGTCCGTGCTAGTAGGGAGGCGTGAAGGCCGCTCTCGCGGTAGTGGCGTACACGTCTTATGTCGTGGATGCGCAGACATCAAAGAGGGATGTGCGAAGAAGCAAAAAGGCAGATATCATGCGCTAGTACATGCCGCGAAATTGGATCCCCTATTAGCACAATCTGGCACACCTTGCACGCTTTTTCTATTTCTGATAGTGTAGGGTGGACAACCCTCAACGCTTGCAGCAGCAGCCCATGATTCAGATCGGGGGCGGAGTGACTTTTGACAGCAGGATGCGGTAACGAGAGGCGCCGATCTTCGGGTTTTATCCCTGTCTTTCGCTCGAATCAGCGTTTGGAGCGGCGAAGTCCAGATGATATGGTCGATCAGAAAGCCGGCAACTCAGCGCGCATCAAAAGCGCTCTGCAGGTTTGTCAGATACGATAACATGGAACGGTAGAGTGATATGCTTCTATTAGTGCTTTCCCAGCCACTGATACACACGTTCTGCGATCTCAAGATTGTTCTTCTCTATGAAGAACATGTGTCCGTTGCCATGAATGCCCTCCTTGCCTAGATCTGCATACTCCACGGCGACACCCACTTGCTTCAAGTATTTCACGGTGCAGTAATCATATGGCGCGTGGAACGATGCTTCGCCAGTAACAACAAGTTCTGGGATTTTGGCCAGGTTCGTCAACTGCTTCGCTGGGGATTTCTGCATGATGCACTCGTTGTGATCGTCGTCGATCGCTGGCTCAAGAGTTGTCTCAATCTTTTCGCCATTTTTCCCCGCGGATGGTTCGTATCCAATTGCGACATCAGTGAGACCGAAGGCGAAAGCTGGATCGTGTCCAAATGGTGGGCGGAGCGTGAATGGCGGTCCGGACGGCTCGAGTTGGACAATACCTTTGACAAATTCTGAACGCATATCTCCGACCCGCCAGCCTATTCATCGTTAACCACTTCGACAAATCATGTAGTGTTTGGCTGACGATACCGTATGCGCCCGCCTGTGAGTGGCTGATGATATAACAGTCCCCTACGAGATCTACCAGAGCTGAATATGCCTGCGCATTTTGCTCTTCGCTAATGAAGCGATCTGTTTGGAATTGCATCTGGCTCCTGTAAAAAGAGTCGAATGTTGGGTCGCCAAAGCGACCGGTGCCGGGCCACTGGGTGTGAAGTTTTGCCTGCGGCCATTGGTCGCCATTGTTTGCTATGTCGGTGAAGAGATCGGACACAGAATCGGGGGAGCCAATGGAACCGATATGTCCTTGTCCTGGATACCAGAAGGAGCGGCCGCGTGCAGGCTGGTCGGAGAGATAGACCGTGTGACCTTTAGAGAGAAAATACGATGCCCATCCTGGCCGTCCGTCTGGAGTATCAAGAAAATTGGCTCCGGTCTGAGCCGCGCCTGCGATGAAGATTATGGGCAGTGGTGGGTTCGCCGGGGCTGGGTTTGGAGAAAGCTTCTCGACGTAAATTTGCCCCATGATGGCCATTGATGTAGAATTTGTTGCATCGTCCTGTTTTCTATTGTTAGGTACACGTAACCCTAATAGAAACTGAGACTTGCAGTGATCTCAGTGTACTGTCCGCCGACGTAGAGAACCTCGCGCTTTGGGACAATGTCCATCAGCTGAGAACTATTGATTTGCGCATTGCCTCCCGGAAAAGCGATTTGTGTCAAGTATGTTAAAGAAGCAAAGTTGCGAAGGTTGATCATGGTGAACCAATCCTATAGCCACTGTATAGGCTGTAAGGAGATGTTTGTCAGGGCGAAGAGAATTCCGGCTCGGATGAACAGAACGGGGAAAAACCAGCGGAGATGGACAATGCATGCGAACGATGGCGCGAAGGAGCTTGTAGTAAGAAAGACAACAGTAGGTCCCCACCCTGCGAGTTTACCCACCACGCGAGGTTAATGAGCGAAGAGTAATAAAACTATGTCGACTCCCCAGGTTCCATTCAGATAGCCCCGGACCCCCGGAGCCGGGAACAAGGCTCCGCCGCTTACCAAAGTTTGCACCACCTTCGCGCCCCCACATTTCTCTCTCGGCGATAATTCTACGAGGTTTTGCGATATAAATATCTAGCTGTGATCAATGTGCGCTTTGTATAGAAAGTAAAGCTTTCTATGCGACGCATGATTGCGGTGCAATAAACGGCTACCAGTCACGTCGGTGTCCACTTCACGCGTTTTAACGGGGCGTGCAATAATAGGCAGAGAGCTTTGGTGTGAGGATCATGTGCTCACCAGGAGCCGATCAGGAGCTAGTTTGAGCTTGGTGAGTAAACAAAGGCCAAATACGGCATCTCGAAGGAGAATTTGAACAACTTTGATGAACCTGGCTTTATGATGCGGCGTGTATTCTACGTTACGAGTCATGCAAGACCCACACCTCGTGACCCATCTATAATCTCCCTTCTCCAAAGTTCAATTTTGCTCTTTCCAGCCTTATCCAGTACATCGATCTTTGCCCCGCAATCCAACAGCGCCTTCACGCCGTGTTCATCGAAGATCCTCACGTCCCTTCGGGTAATCAACGCCATCTGCAGCGCAGTCATACCACTGTTCTCGCTTTGGTAATTTGGGTATGTACCCGCTTGAAGCAAAAGTGACAAACTATCTATCCAGAATGGTGAGGCTGCGACGGTTGGAAGTCGGTGGTTGAGAAGGCCGAATGCCATAGTGTTCTGACCATGTCGTACCACCAGGCGTGTAGGTGTATCTTCGACTCGTATATTGGCACTTCCTGCGTCCAGAATATCCATGTTAGCACCACGATCCAGGCGCGATACAAAAGCGGCGGACTGGTTACGCCACACGGCTACGTTTAACGCAGTACCAAAACCGTCAGATTTGTCATCGGCAACATGCATCACATCGATATCCTCGCCGTCATCCAGGAGTTTGTGAATTTGGGGAACATCGCCATGGCTCGCGGCTAGATGCACGGCATACACAGAGTCGCTCCCAAAGAGACAGCCGAAAAAGGCTGCGTCGGGCGGATCGTGCATAGCCTATGTCAGATATTCGAATGTACCTGTGAAGTTGTCCTATTTGTGAAATGAAGACAAGCCACAGGTGGCATTAAAACATGATTCGCATGTTCGGCTTCCAGGTCTATTAGCGATCAGCTAACCTGGCCATCGTTGCACCAGGAAACCTGTTGAACGCAGACAGCTCAGCACGCATTGGATGCCCCCTTCAGTTCTGGCAGCTAATACTTTCACCAAGCATAGTAAAGGCGGATATGTTGCCTCCATACCGCCAAGGATTCTTTCCCAGGGAGAAGAATTGTTAGCAGTGTCGCTCAATGTATGTCCTCATGAATCAATAGCTCGACGGTCTTCTGTAGTGTCGTATACATCTTCGACGAAGCCTCTCTTAGCACTGGTAGCATCAGAGCAGAACTTTCATCTCTACGTTCATCATCAACTGGAGCGCAGGTCCCACTTCAATGGCATTATAGAACATCCACTCCAGTACTCTTGTTATTTGTATAATCGATATTTAGACGAGCTTAGAAGAGTGTAGAAGCCTCACAATACGCAAACTGCTTATCGAATGCGCCTGCGAATACATCGTTCCAATGGGTTTGTAAAGCGATCATGTTAGTAGTAGACGGGTGTCCAAAGAGTACAGCAGAGTACTGGATTGGTCGGATCCACGAATCCGTTACGCATACGCCATCCCTCTCCATCAAATAAACCTCCATAGCCATTGTGTCGATCAATCGCTTCGCTTCAGGCTTTGATAGGATGCCATGAATGAAAATATAGATAGAGGATTTGCCGTAGTCGGCGGGCTGAAGGCTCTCAACGGCACTAGTTTGGGTACAAATTTATGGTATTCCGAGGTTGTAGTATCTACGAGCTAGCTACAAAGGTAGGCGTCACGTATTAACTTCGGTCGGTATCATGGCTATAGACGAATATTGCTGTCCCCTATGCCTGGTATTCTCTGATGAAACGAGCAGTCACATTGTGTACTAAGAATGCCTCAAGGCAAAAGAGTGAATCTTGGCGTTGTTCCTACTAACAATGTGAAAACGTGCACTGGGTATGGAGCAATTCCCGTGCCGTGGGTGGCTACGAAAAAGTCGTTATAGTGGTGTTTACTGCGAATGGGGGAAATATAAATTCATCTCAAGGATACTGTGGAATTAAAAGAGAGACTAAATGTCCCATAGTTAAATCTGAAACGTGTTCGCGAAAAGGGCACAATGGGCATCATCTCTGGGTCAGTTTTCCACAGGCATATTGTAATAATGTAGTAATATAATAGATTGGGGCAAGAGTACCCCAGGTGTCATTTCTGACCATAATCATGATTTCATCCTAAATCTTCAATCGGCAAATTGAGGATGAAGCCGTACAAGTCAACGACATTTCAAGGGCTAGCTTTGACAAACAGCGTCTGTAGCTGTGCGACCCAAAGACAAATATCATCCGACACCAATCGTTGAGCTTCTTGACAGTCATCTATTCCGCAAGAGTGTTTTGCGACTTTAATGACCAACGTTCCTACTGCGAACTGAAGAATACCAGCTTGTCGTACCCTATCACGAAAATATCCGAGATCGACGGTACAATATCGAGATTTCCTACTGGCGCCCGGGTTTAACCAATCAAAGTCTAAGGCGAGTTGATCGAGTTTTTTGAATCCTACCGATCCCGAAGCCAACGCCTGCAACCATTCAAGTTGGAAAGTCTGGCTCGAATGACTGTCCTGGTATCGAAGAAAAGTTTGTTCTATCAGATTAACCTCCAAGGTGAGATTGCGGACCCATTGATTGACTTCTGGCCGCGGATAACATATCTTATGGCCCTTTGTACAGATAATTGAAGTTGATTCTGCAGGGACAAACCTCGTAGATACATCGTTGATCTTATAGAAGGCGGATGGAACCAAGTGCGAGAGCCCTGGTAGTAACAGAGGGTCTATCAGGATCATTTTCAGCATCTGCCATCGCTCGAAGTGGATACCTTTTGGTAGGGAGAGGGCTTTCTCGAGAATTGAAAGCAGGATCTCATCAGGAAGCTCTTTTGCCCAATTTTTGCGCTGCAAGGGCAGTTCCATTTTGTGTAAGGTGTGCAAAGTATTGTGGTGTGTATTTAGAAGATTGGGCTTTTATAAAGACTTGATAAAAGTTCTGTAGAGACACAATCACGACCAGTACATATGCTTCCTCTCTCGGTAAATTTCTATGTGTTTAAATACTGCGGTTGTGTAGTTACAGAGATCGACGCACCGACGCGGATGCTGACGCTAGGCCAGCACGAGACTAGCTCGTGCTGGCGCCTTGGCAGCCTCTCTGGCCCTACCTTTGTAGCCAGGTCTCCTAGATACGACAACCTCAGAATACTATAAAACTTGTACAAATGCGTGTGCCATTGTGTGCCTCACAACCCGGCTACAGCAGCGGAGGCACTCCCTAACAATGCGTTGGGTAAGGATTATCAGATGAACACGCTGTCAAAAACAGTGAATGCAGTCTGCGAGCACATTGGCGACTATCACGCTTCACAGTCTGAACCCGCCGTGCCTCCTCATGTATGAACAGGATAGTACTGTTTTGGTCACTATACGATGTATCAACCTATTTGGACGACCCGTTGGGCGGCCCGGGCGGCCCAGATCAACGTTTTACCGCCCTACTAAAATCAATACCACCTTCACACCAACACACGTGACCCCACACTACCTCGTAGCTAACTTAATGCTACGCGTGGTTATTATTGCGCGGTAAGGTGCGGTAATGAGGGTAGTCTTGCGGCGATTCTGCGCGCCTTGGAATCTGACTAAAATGTTCTTCCGATCCGGGGTCGCCCAAATAAACGCCAGCCTATTTACTGCCCTTCGTACAACAATTCGGTTCCAGCCTACCTCTCCTCCTGCGTTATTAGCGTCATTATGTGCAATGTGGAAGGTGCTTAGTGATGTTGTCTTCCTTTCACCGTTCAGGCGCATGCAGTTAAAAGCATGGATGGACTCCACGTCCATGGAAATCCTCCATAGATAGATGGATTGCATGCATGGAGGATTGCGGCAGGAGATGACTACTCAGTACTAACTTCTGTAAGATTAGCATAATTAGAAGCGCACGACGAGGAATAGATAGAGGTTATTTTATAGCTTTATGCTAGTAGTACGCTATTAGCAGCTATAAAGCTATACTTAGTATAGTAAACCCTATACTGATTAGAGTTTACTGATTACTACTTCGAATACTCTATTGATTCTAGAGTCCATGGAATCCACCAATCCATGTGGACTCGAAAAACGCGTGGAGGAAATCCATCCATGCTATCTATTCTCTGGGCGCAGGATACTCGACTTTTCAAGCAAACATAAACACGTAGGACGCTGATGTAGGACGGAAACTGGCAGGCTAGCAGGAATGACGCGATTGTGTCTACGATATCGCAGATCTCGTGCGTCCATGTTGTTCTTTCGGTGGGACAGCTTCTCGCTGTTCGCTTGGTCGAGAGGGTCGGGGAGATAAGTGTGTGCATTCAAGGTAGCACCTGGCATGCTGTACACGTGTCTCCGCCCATGAAATAGCTTTCATGCATGCGTGGCGACTACAAACACGATAACTACCATGCACTCGTCTATGCACTTGTCTAAATTCGAGATCAGATGGTGTTCTTATCATGCAGGGATTGCCAGGGGTTCCAATCCCGAAATGGGATCCGCTAAGCTTCATCCGGAAGGTGCCAAGAGACTTCTTCAAGCTTGGGCCAAGTGTTTCCTCGACACCACACTCAAATCATCAACAACCTCCGCCTCCGCAAAGTATGAGACTCGGTTGGCAACCCAGGCGGCCGGATATTGCCGTCTTCGCCACACTTTCCGGTCAAGCCTCTCTAGACCGCCGGTGCGTGCAGGGGAGTTTCGCGCAACCCCGATCACTTTCCCAACTCGTCCAGCAACCGACTGGACGCGTAGAATGTGGGATGGGAACGATAGCGGAGAAACGTGGTAATTTCATGTACACCATGTCGTGACCGGTGCCAGATTTCGCGTCTTCCGGACCTTGGACGAATCCGTAGATCGGGAGATCTAGGCTCTACAGATATATAGCTAATCTATGCCCTTCTCTTCCATCCTGAGCGCGGCACTTGCGAGTCGTTCTGTCTCTCCTTCCACGCAGTCCTTCTCTTCCAATTTCCTTCCCTCCCTCAATCGCACATCATGGTGCACTGGTCCTCCATCCTTTCCCTCGCGGGAACTGCCCTCGTTTCCACAGCTACTGCGCTCAAGGCCACTGCACCCGAAGTCGTTCCTGGCGCTTTCATCGCCGAGTTTGAAGAGGGCCATAACACGGAGTCTTTCTACAATACCCTTGGGGTGAACAGCGTTGCTGTCAATCGCCGATTGCAGCTCGATTACAAGCTCTTCAAGGGCGCATCCTTCCAATTGAAGAATGTTTCAAATGTAGATGCTGCCGCTGAGCAGATTGCTGGCATGGCACAGGTTAAGAAGTTGTGGCCCGTCCGCACAATTCCTCTCCCCAAGGACACCATCCACTACGTCGGCACCGACAAAACCCAGGCCAAAGCCGTGACGTCAAAACGACAGTCTGGCAACACGACAGACACGTTTTCCACCCATGTGATGACTCAGGTTGACCAGCTCCGTGCTGAGGGAATTACCGGGACGGGAATCAAGATCGGTGTCATCGACACTGGAATTGACTACACTCACCCTGCCCTCGGAGGTGGCTTTGGGCCCGGCTTTCTCGTTTCGTATGGATCGGATCTTGTTGGCGACGACTACACCGGTTTCAACACGCCTGTTCCTGACCCAGATCCCGTTGACCACTGCCAAGGCCACGGGTCCCATGTTGCTGGTATCATCGCCGCTCAGGCAGAGGGCAACCTGTTCGGCTTCACAGGTGCCGCTCCTGGTGTCACTCTCGGAGCCTACAGGGTTTTTGGATGCCCCGAAGATGGTTCAGCTGCCAATGATGTCTTGATCGCCGCCTACAACTTGGCGTATGAGGACGGAAGTGACATCATCACTGCTTCTATCGGTGGCGCTTCCGGATGGTCAGAGGACCCTTGGGCTGTTGTTGTTCAACGTATCGTCGAAGCCGGTGTCCCTTGCACTGTTTCTGCCGGCAACGCTGGCGCTGATGGACTTTTCTATGCCAGCACGGCTGCCAACGGTAAGAAGGTTACTGCAATTGCCTCCGTGGACAACACCCAGGCGCCAGCGCTTCTCACTAAGGCTTCTTTCACTATCTCAAATTCCACTACCGATGAATTTGGCTGGACCGCTGGCTCTCCTGCCACGTGGGGCAATGTCAGTCTCCCGCTTTGGACTCCCAGCTTAAACACGGCTGATCCTGCTGCCGGATGTGAGGCTTATCCCGCCGACACGCCCGATCTCTCCAATTACATTGTGCTTATCCGTCGCGGAACATGCACCTTCGTCATTAAGGCTTCAAATGCCGCCGCACACGGAGCCAAGTACATTCTTTTCTACAACAATCAGCCCGGTGTCATCTCAGTCGCCGCCGATGTTGAAGGTATTCAAGGTGCTGGTATGGTTACCGCCGAGCAAGGTGTCGAATGGGTCAACCTGCTAGCTCAAAACATCACCGTCACCGCCAACATCATCGACCCCAAGGCTGCCCCTCTTGTTCTCTCCAGCGAAGCCAACAACGTGACTGGCGGGTTCCTTAGCACATATACGTCTTGGGGCCCAACCTACGAGGTCGACCTCAAGCCTCAGTTCTCTACCCCTGGTGGTATGATTCTCTCCACATGGCCCGTCGCCCTTGGTAGCTATGCCGTCATCTCTGGGACTTCCATGTCCTGCCCTCTCGCCGCCGGTATCGTCGCTCTAGTCGCCCAAGTCCGTGGCACCTTCGACCCTGCTACAATCGAGAATGCTCTCTCTGCGACCGCGAACCCTAACTTATTCAACGATGGCGCAACGACGTACCCTTACCTTGCGCCCGTCCCTCAGCAAGGTGCCGGACTCATTCAAGCCTACGATGCCGCCCACGCCTCCACTCTCCTCAGTGTGTCCAGTCTCTCGTTCAATGACACGGACCACTTTTTATCCAGCGCCAACTTCACTATCAGCAACACTGGCTCGGAGGAGGTAACCTATTCGCTCTCGAACATCGATGCTGCAACTGGCTACACTCTGGACCCAGATTCCATCTACCCGTCCCTTTTCCCTAACGAGATCACCACTACCGGTGCGACCATTTCTTTCATTGTCGACAAAGTGACTATCCCCGCTGGTGGGAAGGCTGTCGTTAGCGTTGTACCCACCGCTCCTGCTGGTCTGACTGCATCTCGTCTCCCTGTCTACAGCGGATACATTGCGCTCAATGCCACCAACGGGGAGTCTCTCAGCCTTCCATACATCGGTGTGGTCGGCAGCCTCCACAGTGCCACGGTCCTCGACAAAGATGTTACCTACCTCACCCAATCCAGCGACGCAACGTTCAATCCTGTTCCAGCCAACACCTCATTTGTGATTTCTAAGACGAATGGCACAACCGGAAACGCGCCCGTCATCGGTATCACGCTCGCTCTTGGTAGTGCGCTTGTGCGCGTCGATGTCATTCCCCAGGGCCCATCTAATGCCACCGAAATTCTGGGCGTGAAATCGCTAGGAAACATCTTCGGCTTCCCTGTTGAGTACCAGCCCAGGTCCGGGGCCCTTAGTGAGTGGGATGGCCTTTTGGAGAACGGAAGTTACGCGCCAGCGGGTAGTTACACTCTGCTTGTGAGGGCACTGAGGATTTTCGGTGATCGGACGAAGGCGGAGGAGTATGACAGCAAGGAGACGGTGCAGTTCACCATCTCCTATTCATGATTGGGCGGAACAAAGGAATATTGTCTGTTACGTATATGTATATACACGTTCGATTCTAAATGGGTAATAGGGTGTCTTTCGTGAAAATTGTGCCTCAATCCCAGAAGTGGGCATCAACCTTTCCATGCATAATTTCTTTTCAAGTGATAGGCATGTTATCATCCCTGCGCCATAAAACCGCCATTCTCCAGAAGCATAGGGAGTTCGTAATCAGCTTCCCCGTCCTTAAGTTTCTCGTTGGCCTCTATAAGCTTCTCATGGGCTTTCTTTGCCTCGTCGTTTCCCTCATCGTTCACGTATACGTGAAACACACGAATCGTTAGCGGGAAGCATTTGCCACGACGATGCATAAGCGCCCGAACAGCGAACTTTGCCCAGTCATGGAAAGCCTCCATAAATTCGCAGTACAACCCAACAGTAGCGAGCATACGCGGTTCATTCCCAAACTCTTGTTCTCACAACTCCATTGTCCCTTTTAGCACCACTATCACTTCCTTGGCGCGAACATTCCACTTACAGTCTTGCCACGTTAAAGACTGCTCGTCTCTACGTCGTTCGATAATCCTTTTCACTCTTCGTCGAAGAACCTCTATAACCACGGCGACAATCTTCGACATAGACGTTGAATCTACCATTATTGTCGGCGACTCGTTACGCACTAAGTTTTCGGCAATCGGCTTGGCTTCTAGGTAGATTGTTCGACAAGTCTCCAGAATGTTCCTGTCTATGCCTTTCCGTAGGAATACGAGTTGGCAGGTATCATGGCTCCATTCGTGTGTGGCCGTGGTCTGCTTGATTTGAATTGGAAGATGATCGTAGACCATCAGACGGATTTCTTTGGGTAGGGACGACAAGAATGAGAATGGGCGAATGGCGGACATTCTTTTGCGATGATCAAGGGGTTGAAGAAATGAACATGGACCCACGGGAAAGAGACCTTCGTTGAAAGTTTGGAGAGAGTTGTAGTACTTTATACATAGAAGTGGCTGCCTGATAAACGTAGTTATTATTAGAACGGACACGTGTCGTGTCGGCCCCCAAGACATCATATCTTCAATGTTCTCGAAAGAAATAGCGCGGAGTTAAATAACGAAATTCCTTTTTAGAATGGCGAATGGTCCATGCGCTATAGTTTTTGTCTCGATGCAATGCTAGAGGGGGATACTCGAATATTCGAGGGCACGTGACGTGTCTGACATGGTGAATGTCTATTACGTACATTCACATCGTCTCCGATTGCTCGATATCTAGCCACCCCATACTTAAACCTATCTTGACCTTGACTTGCACCCACCTCAGCAAAGTCTCAACTCCAATCTGTACCACACCGCTCAACCCTATCGAGTTCCACCTCAACTCGAATAATTATCAAAAATGCTTCGATTGCTAAAATTAATTCTAGGCCGCCCAAAGCCTGAGAAGCGTTTCCTTACCGGCGAGGATGCCATCAAATTCGCCAAAGGCTGGAATAGCCTTCCCGACGAACTGAAGGTCATTATCCTTGACTACGCGCTCGACGCACCGGACGAATTGGACATGAAGAACGGCCTCATATGGTGCAGCCTTCGCCAGTTCATGAATACTATTGATGAGGAGCTGATGGCACTACTCGCTTGTCCCGCAACCGCTGACCTCTCCATCGAACTGTTCTACAAGAGGATCGAGATTGATATAACCCCGAACCGATATCCGCGCAATGTACTCCACCAACAATTCGTCCACCGACTCACCCTCGACGTCCAACTTGAGAAGCCCGAGCTACGAGGCATCCAATTCCTGCGCTGCTTGGGTGACACATTTCCCAATGTTCGGTTTGCTAAGATTAGGATGGAGGAATCCAGGCTACCCCTCGCAACTTATCAGACATATTGTGTAGAGCTGCGCAACAATCCTCCTATCATGTTCAATATGGATTCTCTCCTCGTCCACTATATGGGTCGCCGACAGGGCGATGATGATCTGATGGCTCTGGTGGAGGAGAAGATTAGACACGTGAACGGTGCCCTGGAGAAGAATGAACATAGCGCAAACGGGAATCTTCGTTCTGGCTGTTTGACATACAATTGGCCTAAGGTAGAGGAGCAGGAAGAGGAGGAGGAATAGAGCAAGTGTCTGGTGAATGAACCTATGAACCGGACTCAAGATGGAAACATGGATTTTGCGAATGCACGACATGAGATATAGATCTACAAGGTGGACGGGTAGATTCTTGAACTTTTTTCATTAGCGGTAGCAGGTTGCGGATGGATGTATACGGCTTCGATTAAATACTACAGACACTATATTAGAATGGAATGCATTAAACGTTTGAATTGCAAAGTTTGTCACGACCCTTAGCTCACGGATCCTCCTCGACGTCAGGCTGGGATTGTATCGGGAAAGACTAAGGGTTGTGTTTTACAGGAAAATCGATTACGGCTTGAGCATATTCAGTAGCTACGTTGCATTAGGGTAAGTAGTGATTGAAGAATATAGTAAATGAGCAGACAGATTGCTACTTCCGCCCTTCTGTAGAAGCTTGCAAGGCCTACCATGCTTTTGCTTAAATATTAGGTAGCGCGTCTAATGTCTATACGTTGTACTATAGTAGCAATCCTAGTACAATTTAATAAGTAATTATCTTACGGCAAACTATACCTTATCTATTCTAGTCTTGTAGGCCTTCTTACCCTATAGCTACAGTTAATACATTTTTCTTTTTGGAAGAGGGATATCTTAGGTGTGCTAAGTTTTAATGCATGTTTCGCAATCCCCTGAAGTTAGAAAACGCTTATTAGCTTATTATTAAAGTTGTATAAGAATTAAAATCATTTCTATATATAAAATTGTTCTTGTTCTTCACATATTCCAAATGCATGCACGGCTACTCGGCAAATTTGCTAGGTGAAGGAAACGTTATAATGTGTAATCGTGTTCGTTTGCCACGTATCCAGCTGCCTGATTCTCCCCGTTTGCTCACGTTCTGGATTGTGCCTTAACTTAGAGCTTCGGCTTCCTAATATAAGATACGAACAACCTCCCCTCCATTACTCTTTGTCATCTCCACGCTTACACCTCTTAACTCTCTTCTTATGCACATGTACAACTAACATAACGCCATGACAAACACCAAACCTGTCTCTGGAGTGGCACGTAAGGGCTGGACCGACTGTCCCGAAGAGATTCGCCTTAAAATCTTCGGATTCGCCCTGGCCTATGAAGAACCCATTTATAGTTCTCTACACAGTAGGATTCTGAGCTCTAACATTATTCCGATACTTTGCCTGGTAAGTAATGAATATGCGAAGTTGGAAACTTCGCAGTCTAAACCATGGACTTTTGAGATACGCTTCGCTAACAGTGTTTCTGAACTTTAGGATAGAATTGGTCTTCTCCTGAATGCTTTCTACGCAAGCAACACCTTTCGGTTTCCTCAGTCCGGTTTCCCCTTCTACGGGGGCTTTTATATGCCTAAACTCGATGCCCCAACCTATCACACGCGTAAGATTCACGTTCAGATTAAGCCTTCCGGGGAATCATGGCGCTTCCTCTACAAATTCAGCAGGGGTCAGTTCGGCTTTAGCAACCTTCGCGAGCTCCGGATTACCATCGACCCGGGTAGGGCACCTGTGTGCATCAGTGAGACTTTGGCCTTTGCGGAACTGGAGGAGTGGGTGGCTATCGTGACAACTGAAAGTCCACTTGCTTTCAGGATCCCTAAGGTCTCTATCTGCTGCCTAGATTTGCCAGCGAGCCTGGCACCTCAACATTTGAAGACTCAATTTGTCCAGAAGACTCTCTCTAGTTTTCTGATCAACTTGCCAACTTCAAAAGAGGCTCAAGTCGAATATAAACGATGGCACTGGGCTCCCCCTACACTCATGGTTGGTTGGCATTCTGTCAAAGTACTCATTGGTTCGTGGTCGGAAATGCCCCAAGATCCTTTCGAGTCAGGTTCACTTGAGTGGCATACTACGAAGGAAATGTCGTACTAAGCAGTGGAGCATATAGAACTGCTCACCTCCCGGACAGCGACCGATGTAGCAGGATAGTCTGCGATGGATGCGCTGACGGGCATTGCGATTGGAAATAGACGGTTACATACGAGGTTTCGGTAGTGTATATCCACCCATGTCATCAAAGAACTTCCCACCCTTTGCCATAACGCTCGCAATATCGTCTCCAAGCCACTGTTTCGTCATGGCCGTTCTAGGCGTCTCAATCTCTCTAACATGTTGTCCGGCAACCTATCGCACGTCAGCCTCTGCCTTCTGTCATCCCATGCATAGCACTCACCATGACACTGTGCCCTTTTCGCTCTGGATTCGAGCTTGTCTCCACAATAGCTTTGGCCACATCCTCAACAGTGTTGGCAGGTAGACCGCGCTTCGTCCATTCCTCAGAGTAGCCGCCTGTAATATATGTCGGGGTGAAGAACGGTGCTACTACATTCACCCGAACACCTAGTTCATTTGCCACCCTTTGTGATGCGCGACAGAGGCCCACCACGCCGTGTTTAGACGTAATGTAAGACACTACACCTGTGCCTCCAAAGTACCCTGATGTCGATGCTATCAGAATTATAGATCCGCGAGCACCGTCTGCATCTGGCTTATTGGACTTCATGGCATGCATCGCTAACCTCAAAGCTATCATTTGTCAGTGCCATTTCCCACAGTCTCCTGGCAAGCCTATGGAGAACTCACTGTTCATTGTGCCCCTGAGATTTACATCCAAGATCTTCTTACTTCCGATATCCTCAACCAGTTGCCCCCGATCATCCTCTTCGAATTCAAAGAAGCCCTTGCTTTCCATTAGACCCGCGTTCGCTATCACGACGTCGACGTTTCCAAAACGCTCCTTCGTTTCTCGGAACAGGGCTTGCATGTCTGACCAGTCTACGATGTTCGTAGGCTGGAATATTGCGCGATTTGGATCAGGGAGCGAGGAAATAAGAGCATTGGCAACGGATTCAGTGAAGGGGAGGTCGGCAATCACCACGGCGTATCCAAGGTTGTAGTAGCTGCGGATTGTTTGGGCACCGATGCCACCCGCGCCGCCGGTGACGATGACAGCTTTCGGGGAGCCGTCTGCTCGGAGGTGGGCCAACATTTTGTGGAAGGATATGAGGGTGAGAAATTGTTACTCTCTTACTTTCTTCATAGCTTCCACCACACTAGGACGTATTTTAATAATACAGAATCATCGCTAACGTCAGCGAAATGGCGACATGGTCGGGGGGGGATGGAGTGTTTCCGAAGGTGATGTGGGGTCATTCTTACCCCGCACGCCGAGATCAGCGGATATACCTTCTATGCTGGAAACAGGTTCCCGAAGACACCATAACAAACAATTATTATTGAACAAGATGATGAACTTATTGCCACACCAGAGTGAAAACTGCAGTTTTGAAAAACGCAATGGCGACCTTCGACATCCCTATCCTACCGGACCCGACCGAGAACGAAGCGCTCGCCCTCTTTAGAGCTGTAGAATATAAATTCCCATCAAAAACTCTAGGGAGCGGCAAGTGGTACATTCCTCTGGTAAGTCATGATACAATCAACTGATCTCTCGATACTCGATACTGACGCATGAGAGTTCGCGGCGATGGTCGGTGGGGACCAAAACGAATTCGCCCCCCTGCTCTACAAACACCTCATTGCGCGCCCTGAATACCAGGCCTCTGTTGAACGGAAAGCCCTGATGCGACGCATCCGCGAAACTCTTTTGAAGCTCGTACGCATTGCAGGAGTCTGCAGACCTCTAGATGCGATCATCGACATTGATGCCCTGCACTAGAGGATAAAGACTACTCCTTCTCGAGAGAGGGATGGCAGTGCGATGAAGCTAATAGGCAACGCGGGTTTGCGTGGCAGGACAGGTTGTGTAAGCACAATCAGGGAAAGATCGACCAGGAATTCAATTCACAGAAGGACTTTGGTAAGTCTTACAGACACGTGGAGTCACGAGAGATGGTGAGACTGAGTGTTTTTAACGCTGACAATTTACAGACTGGATAAGCAAGAATATCAGTTATGGATTATATCTTTCGGATCATACGATCCTGAGTGAAGTTGAAACAGAGTTGACGGTTCTCGTGGGGATTATGAGTCAGAACCTTCCGAGGGAGACGGGGTGGCACTTGAGGGGGACGAGAAGGATCGGAGTCAGTAAAGAAGATGTGGAAAGCATACAACAATGCGTGAGTTTGCCCACGGTGATCGACTACGGTGAACAATGCTGATTATTTCATGTTGAACTTATTGCAACATTTTGTAGATTGCGGTTGCACAAGGTACCAAGAGTTGCAGATATCGAACACGAAGTCTAAAAGCATCGTCACCACCCAGGGGCACAATGACTCGCTAGCGTCTTTCAAGAATCAACGTGCCGAGGTATCAAGATCGTTCGCTCATCTCTCTATGATCTATCCCATGTCTCTCGCAGCAGCGCGTCGCTCATCTCCACAAGATCTCAGACATGGAAAAGACAGCCCGATGAATGTGGGGAATCCCCACGGGTAATCCTTCCATGCTAGCGTGCTACACAAAATTGACGGCTTACTGTATTACGTGACAGCGTAGCTGTGTGCCTGGCTGCAGGCATGGACAAAGATTTGAACCTCACGTCGACCCAATACTTCCTTACTATTGTCGTGTTTCAAGTCGGATACGTGATTGCTGAAGTGCCATCTAAGTGAGCCAGCTAAACAAGGACATTATTTCCCGTACATGCTCACATAATGCAGCATGATACTGTCCCGTACCCGACCGTCTCTCTACATTCCTTTCCTCATGCTCATCTTTAAGTGTCAGTGTACGAAATTCGTCTCGAAAAGACATACACTCTCATATGCGAACATCTAGGGGGTACCGTAGCCGCATTGATGGCCCTGGTTAAAACACCAGCCCAGTTATTCGGTATGCGCTCACCCGTCTGAAAGCCGACGGCATCACGAGCTCTAGTGAACATGGAGAAATAGCCGAAGTGTCGCATTGGGAAGCCTTTGTGTCAGCCATCAGCAATTGGCAGTTGTGGATGTTATGCGCGGGTTACATGACAATTATCGGCTGCTATAGTCTCTCATACTTCAATCCGACACTAAATCTACGCATATATCCCTCGTTACGTCTTCCTATGCTTCATCAACAGCGCTATATGGACGGCGAACCCGCTCGCTCTGTCCTATGCTTCAACGAGTATGGGAAGCATGCATCCGGAGACGCGAGCCATTAGTCTAGCAATCGTGAACGGGATAGGAAATCTGGCTCAAATTTATGGCAGTTATTTGTTCCCGGCAGAGGATGCGCCACAGTATTTGAAAGGGTTTGGGACGTATGCTGGGTTATTGATATTCGGAGCTGCCGTGTATGCGCTAGCCTGGTTATTATTTAGGAGGTGGCCTTTGAAGTCAAGAGCGTGAACTTTGACTTTTATGGAGGTTCCCAGGGATGTGTGAATGTCAGCACGTGATTCACGATATAGCTGATCTTCGGAAGGCCGCATGGACTTGAACCTCTGCAACCCTACTCTCTACCATCCATACGCACTAGGTGTATATGTTAAAGTTGTAATCTATAAAGATTATTACTGTGAGAAATTTTAGAATGTGTGAAATCTTTTCTGTCTCGTATTATCTAGCGTATGTCCAAAAAAGAGAAGAAGATTTCATACAAGTCTAAGCCCCGCAAGTGTCTAGGAACAGTCTTTCGTGTGCGCGCGTTACGAGCGCATGTCCTATCTATTTGCCTTACAGATTACTATCCGTGTGCCCCTATTTTGTGAAACTGCTTACGTCACAAATTACGACAAGCGTGACACTGTTGTACTCTTCTTTCCTTATAACTAGACAAACAGAACACGTATACCTCACAACTTACGTGTTAAATTATTCAATGGTAACATAATCCAGCTATGATAGAGATATATCGAACAAAATTCATAGCGAGTAAACAATTACCGACGGATACCCGCACTAATAACTCACATGTACTCCCCCATTTACCAAAACAGTTTAGCTAGCGGTATTAGTGAGGGCAAGGGTAAATGTATCGTGGCTCCGCTTGTACTTTGTTACAAGCGCTGGCTGTACTATATAACATGCTGACCCACCTCGCTAATCCATGTCTCCGTTTCTCTACTTTCCCTCAGCATTTACTCTCGCTTAAGATCTGCTATCGAGATGCTTCTACGCGAGACCGAAACTTGGGTGCGAGACCTTGTGCTTTCTCCATTGGGAATGTCACTTGCCTTTATCCTACTGATCACGGCTTTCCCTCTACTATCCAGAGCATTTGCCTCCAAATCTTTTCCAAATGGAGGTAGCCGGCCTGCAATCGTCCCAAGCACGATTCCCCTTCTATCCCATACGTGGACCTTTGTGCTCGGGGGCTCGAAAATGGCAGCTGCATTTCTGTACGTCTACATCTATCTCAATAATTCAGGCTTTCGTGAGAGTCTAACCATGTCTCAGGCAAACTTCCATGACAGACGGTGCAATACGCTTTAAAGGCATCGGTTTCGATATGACCGTCCTATCAGGGCCAAAATTGATCCGGAAAGCGTTGATTTCTCCCCAGGATTTACACATGAATATCATCAGTGCGAATGCCATGGGCAATCTCTTCGGCGCCCCCAAGGCACTCTGTGACGCGATAATAACAGATAACTCCGGAAATGCGGCGAAGCCGATTCCAGGTACTCAGGTCCCCCTTGGCCGCCGTTTTGCCCGCAACCAGGGCATATTCTTCAAGGAAGCTTTTGCGAAGAGAAGCCTGGACGAAATCATACCTAGATTCACACGGAATCTCTATGATCAATGCGAACTTCTGCATGTTGGTACGGACTGGGTAGAGATGGACAACCTTTTCGATTTTGTTCATTGTTTGGTCTTCCCTTCCGCGGTCAAGTCTTTCTTCGGTGACACCATGCTCCAGGTTAATCCGAATCTTCTACCGGATTTTCGCGCATTCGAGGATCAATTGCCTTTCCTGGCGATGGGACTGCCAGTATGGATGAAGCCACAAGCCCAACGCGCCCGGACCAAATGCCTAGACGCGATGAAACGATGGAGACAGGAAGCAACTAAGACCGAGGAACCGTTAGTTTCTTCAGATCAATTGTGGGACTCCGCATGGGGCCTCGGGGCAATCCGTCGCTTTCGGTATTTATTCAAGGACACTGACGGTATATTTGGGGAAGATGCATGGGCTGCTACGGACCTAGCCTATGTGTGGGCATTCACATCCAACGTCATTCCCGCATCATTCTGGTACCTGTTCGAGACAGTCTCACGAGATTCTCTTCTGCAGAGTGCGAAAGAACAAGTCTCTACGTCGAAGACCTCCGCCGGAATCCTTCAAGCAGGAGAACTGGCGAAAAATCCATTACTTCAGTCCATCTATGCGGAAACTCTGCGTCTTCACACTGCATCACTTTTGACGCGCACATCGAAGCGCGACCACAAAATCGATAGCTGGATCATCCCAAAGGATCAATATGTCATGGTCGCAACCCAGGTCGAGCATAGGTCGCCCTACTGGAATACTGTCGATCCCGAGACTGGATCTCGTCATTCTCCATACTCCTTCTACCCCGAGCGATTCCTTACGAAGGATGAGGATGGTAACGTGGAGTTCTCGATGGAAGGAAAGCAAGGTCAGTCATGCCAGTGTCCCATCCAATCAAGAGCTCTCGCCACATCTTCGTGGGTTAAGCTTTGCAAAATGGTGCAAAACTTTCGCAAACACGGAAGGATACGTTACATACTATACGTAGGACATGCACTAACTTCTTACGTCGATTTCTAGGTCGATGGTTACCATACGGGATGGGCGAGCACATGTGCCCAGGACGTCACTTTGCAAAGTACGAAATGTTGCTAGTCTTTGCTGTCATCGTTGATGTTTTCGACATCGAATTGATGACCCCCACAGGATGGAAACCGGAAGATGATATGAGCAGGTATGGACTAGGCGCGACGCGGCCGAAGCAGGAGGTAAAGTTTAGGATCAGACAGCGAGCATCGTCTCTCTAAGAAGCCGTTGAAGATTTTGTTCAGCGTACAAGGGCACAGAGCCTAGTACTAAATCCTTACAGCCCTAGTCTAGAATTGTAGGTTATTCGGGAAGCTGTGCATTAGAAAAGGGCTCTCCGGTAATAGAGGAGTGACAGGCACTGTAACGCCAATAGTCTACAAACCCAAATGGTTGCTCACGGCTAATGTCGATTCCCGTGTTCTTGTCAAAGTTGGTAAGAAGTTTCGTAACCGAAACCGAGACACCCACCTGGAAGTTGATCAGGATTGGTATTTTCCGGGGGGACAGTGCGGCGAGTAATTTTGGCTATTCCCATTAGGTCAATAACCTGTTTGCATGAGAGACCCCTAAGTGTAACCAGACTGCGAAGCAGGTCACTGCACCATGCCGAATGTTTGCATCTCTTCGATTGCGTGCAGTTGCCTCGTTTGCAACTATACGTCATAATCATTTCCCACAGTACTCACTAACTCCCGCAGGATACTCGATCACATGTGAGGCTTTCCAACCCCATTCACCCTATTATCGTACCATATATATCCTTTAAAGTTCAAATATCTCCATAGATCTACGATACCTCCATGGCGTAGAGTAACGTAGGCGTACAGATGCGCTCGGCCCGTGAAGGACCTTGATACTGGCGTAGGCGGCTACTATGCGATGATGGAGGTTAGATCTATATTTTTTTTGCCGAGTTCGATTCCCGATCGGGTATGCATTCTTTTTGTTTTTTTGACAATTTTTTTTTGCTGGTGAGACGTACGGAGTGACTGAGTGAGTGCAAGCAAGCAGCATGGTGACTACATGAAAAGCGGCTAAGATTTTTCTAGTAGCGGACTTGTAAGAGTTCGATTAGGTTAAGAGATATCCGATAGTGGCTTTGAACTGTATCGTAGGTTCCTATACACAGCGTATCCGCCTTCTCCACCAGCCGCGCCACTGTCCACACCTACTCCCTACATGCTTTCCTCTCCCTCTTCTCCCCCTTCCTGACCCTCTTCGCATTCTTCATCTCGGCCTTCTTATCCGCTTTCCCACGTATCCCCCTCCCAACCTCTCCACCATGCAAACTCTCTTCGTCAGACGAACTATCGCTAGAACTCGAACTCGAGCGCACGCTCGACACCGAGCCCGCGTAGCCTCCATCCCAATGTCCCACCTTCCGCGACAAATTCCAAGCCGTTATTTTCTCTTCCTTCTCGTGCTTCTGCCGCGTACTCTATGTCTGCCTCGCAGCCAGCAAAATACCATAGAAGGGAAAGAGAAAAAAGGAAACACAACTCACACCGGACCTACAACCTCCCCCGCACTATCCAACCCCTTCAGCACCAACGCCGCACTCCGCGCAACCGCCAGGTCATCGATAAACGCGAGGAACTTTACCTCCCCAATGCCATGGGCGCGTAGGTCGGGACTGTATGCACGGAGGCAGGGGAGAGCGGGGGATGGCGATGGGACGCTTATTTGGGGGTGACTTAGGTTAGGTTACGAGGTATTTGTACGAGTCTTACGCGTAATACTAACAACGCAATTCATAGTCCTAGCAGGACAGGTCAGCGAGGGATGTATAGCGGTATTTTGGGTTTGGATGGGAGGTGTGGGTTTGCATCGCAGCGTTGTGTTCAAGTTTGTTCAAGTTTAGATACATACCATGATATACATGCACAGGAACAACCAACTAAGATTCCTTTAGTAATAACTACAGAATGCTTATTACTTTATTTAGTTAAGCTTCGTACACACCCTGCCGCCAATCCATCAGCCAGCGCTAAGTAGGATTGAAAACATTGCTAAAGAAAAGAAAAGCTCGGCAACATGTAGGTGATGTACAAATTTCTGAAGAAGATGCAACATTGAATTGAGAGATAAACTAGCCACTTTAGTGCGTGGAGTATATGTCTATATGTCTATATATGCATGTATGTATTTATATTTCTATAGATTAGTATTCGCTGCTACATATGCAGGGCATCGCTCATATCACCGCATTCGACTATTCCTGCACCCTCATCCCAATAAGAGGAAATCGCACTTCACGCCTTGAGCATGAACTCCAATTTCTTCAGCGTGTTAACCTTCACCGAAGTCGCCTCCCCATCCGCCTCCTTCCCAACCCAGAAATTCTCCTTCTCGGCATAATGCACAGGGAACATGCCGGCCTCCCTGGCAGGCAAAACGTCCCTGTCATAATTATCACCTACCATGACAACATCGCTTCCCTGGGCGCCAATCGCCTCCAACACCTTGGGGAAAAGTCCATCCGTCTTTCCTACTCCGAGTTCATTCGTCGTAGCTAGATAGTCCACGAACTGGTTAAGTCCGAACTTTTCAAGAGTCCATTCTTGCATGTCCTGCGGCCCTTCGCCAATAATTACGATTTTCTTGCCGAGCGATTTGAGCGTAGTGAAGAGATCGACGACACCGCACTTGAGCTCGAGTGTCTCCATATGCACAGCCTCATAGTGCGAGGCCCATGCAGCGATGGTGTCATCTGGAAAAGTAAGATCGAAGGCGGCGAAGACAGAGCGGACGTGGTGCATGTGGTATTGGTGCGATGTTTTGTCCTTGACGAACTCTGGCGATGCTGTGCTCATGAGAACTTTTGCGCACTCGGATTTGAGGGTGGGAAGGGTCAAAGATGGGTAGGAAGAGCCGGTCTCCTGGATGACGGAGTTTAGGACGCTGCCGATGGCTCCCATGGATACACGTCGGAATTCGTGCAGCGTATCGTCGAGATCGAAAGCGAACCATGTCGCCTTGTCAAGCACTGGGCGGATCTTGTCGATTTCAGGTTGCCAGGTTCGGAGATACAAAGGGCCGAGCTTGCACTCGATGTCGTACCTTTCTTGGTTGGAAAGGATGGCTTGAGGAGGGACGTCGGACCTCATGCCGTAATGCTCCTTTACCGCATCGAGCAACTCCAATGGGTCCTCGACGTCCTTGCCGTAGTCGAGCATGGCGGCATTGAAGTCGATTCCCCAGTACTCACAAACTCGCCGAATCTCGGCTTCCGGGTCGCGAACTAGTTTTTCACATACGAGGGTGTATGGCGGGGTAGGATGCGAGTCTATCGACGTGAAGAGGCCCTCGAAGCGGTCGACCAGCGATTGCAGGGTCGACCAACCATGAAGTTTCCAGCTGGCGAAGATGCGGATTGGATCTCTGACCAAAAAGATGGGCTTGACAGTGTTGAAGTTTAGCGGCGGGGGCAGTGCCGTGAAGGTGGTTCCTCCGCCCCGTGTTTCGGCTCCAGACGCCTCGGCCGCGGCATCAGTAATCTCAGATCCGGTTATGATGCGGTAGTCGGGGCCACTGTCCTCGACGAGAACAACCCGACTGGTAACAAGGCATTCGGGCGCCTGATCAAGGATCCTCGTGAGCAGTGCCGACCCGCCCCGTGGGCATGATGTTAGCAACCGCGTCTCTGGCGACGCGCTGTCTTGCTCCTGCGTGCCCGATTGCGACAAAGCGGTCTGGAGAAGAATTACATTCAAAGACTGCAGACTCGGCGGTAGATTCTGGAGTTGCGCAATCGCACGAGTCGTGGCGGCAGCTCTCATGGTAGCGACGGTTGTGTTGTATTGTACAGTAAACAGGAACGGGAAGGGAAGGGAAGTGGGTTCGAAGGATCGGAATGGGGAATAACGATTGTCGATGGGGATTGTGCCCGAATGATAAATGCGGTGAGGAAGGTGCCGTGCGGCCCATTCTGCTGACTAACCCATGTCAGCTATAACAGATGTAGATTAGATACGACTCGTGGATGGCAGGGGACAACAGGGGATAGTAAGATGAAGGAACGAAGAAATGAACACGGTTGGTGTGAAAATACAAAGCAGCATCTCGCGAGAGAGCATTCTAGCAGCCAATACCGGCGCGCCGGCCAGCTTATTATAACCCCGCTTGCAGTCCCATGCGTAACGCCAGACCCTCTCCATTGCCATCGCCGTCGCCCTAGGACCCCTCGAGCATGTCCGTCGTCAGGTTGTAGATCTTCTGGATGCTCTTCAACTGGCCCTCGAAATCAATCTCCAAGTCCTTCAGCAGCCCGTCCTTGAAGCCAAAGGCCCAGCCATGCACAATCGGATACTTGTTCTTGGCATACGACTGCTGCACGGCGGCCGACTTGATGACATTCCTTGCCTGCTCGATGACGTTGAGCTCGACCAGGCGATTGTACTTTTCGTCCTCGCAGGTGATGGTGTCGAGCTCGGTCTCGTGCAGGCGGTAGACGTCGCGGATGTTGCGCAGCCACGGGTTGAGCAGGCCCATGTCCTTGGGCGTCATGGCGGCCTTGACGCCGCCGCAGCCGTAGTGGCCGCACACGACGATGTGCTTGACGTGGAGGTGGCGCACGGCGTAGTTTATGACGGACCCGACATTGAGGTCCGTGGAGCAGACGAGGTTCGCGATGTTGCGGTGGATGAACATCTCGCCGGCGCCGAGCCCGGTGATGGCTTCGGCGGGGATGCGGGAGTCGGAGCAGCCTGTCCTGTCAGCCTGCTGTTGTGTGTGCGTGATGTCATGCAGGATAAGGGAGAGATGCAGTGGACTCACCAATCCACAGGTACTCCGGCGCCTGCCCCGCCTTCAGCTGCTCGAAGAACTCGGGATTCTTCGTCTTCTGCTCCTCGGCCCACTTCCTGTTGTTCTCGAAGATGCGATCATGGCTCTGCTGGAGATACTTTGAGATTTCGTCCGTCGCCATGCTGTCGTTCCAACCTTCTTCCCCACAATAGCGTGCTGGTGACGAGCTGAACTGGCGGTAGCGGGTGTGTGGAAAGATCGGCGCAAGTTTGGGAGACTTTTTCACGCGCCGCAGCGGGGGAGCCGGAACAGAGAATAATGGAAGCGAGGAATGTTTACGAGATGAAGAAGAAGCTGGAGAAGAGGTTCTAAATAGTGCGGCGGCCGCTCCTGCACCACCCGCGCGGGGCACCACCTCATCCCACATGCAACCGAGACGCACGCCCAACCGCATCGCTCACCGTGCGTTCTCCGAAAAAAAAGGTGTTGAGGTTGCGATGTTGTGCAGCTGCGGATTGCAAGCTGATTGGAGATGCGACCACCAAGATTTGCTTCCCTGCGGAGATCTAGCGAGAAAAGTGGTCGGTTATCTGATTAGCTAAGGATTGCTCCTCTCACAGCGTCTTTCTATCCTCACTTGGTAATCAACAAATAGTGGCCTTTCATTGGTCTGCACCAGTAACAACTTTCCAAAGCTCAATGCTACCAGAGCTAATATATACACGAGAAGAAGATACGCGAAAACAATGCATAGCAGAAGAAAAGACCCCTGCGTCAACCCACCCAGCTAACTTACTCCGTCATGTTCTGCTTCTCAATCACAATGCTCTCAATCGTCCACGTCTTGCCTCCATCCGTCGTCACCATGCCCGAAGACGTAGCACCCGTCAGCGTCATAGTCTTATCCAAATCAGCATCAGCCTCGTTAAGCTCAAGCGTGATGTTGAACCAGCCTAGAACATCAAGTCAGCACCAGAAAAGTAGATGAAAAAGGGGGCAAACAGATAGGAGACTTACTATGCGCATCCACCGTTCCGCACCCATCGAGATAGCACTCAGTCCCCGAATAGAAAACGGCAGGCTGCATGCCCTTCGAATCGCTCTCCTGCGAAATAATCTTGCCCGCAAGCGAGATACTCTGATCAATCATGCCCGTATCGGCATTAACCTCGACCACGAAATCCAACGTCGCGTTACTCGGCAACGCGACATACTCCTGCCCGATTTGTTCCGCCGGCGTGTACGTGCTAGCCGCCGCACACCAATGCTCCACATCCGCATCGCAGCCCCAGATGGCGTTGTTCGGGCCCCAGTTAAGCAGGGGTTGGACGAAGTTCATGTCGAGCACGTCGGAGGTGTTGGGGTTGTCTTGGAGCCCGATCCAGAGACTGAGCCAGCGCTCGTCGGGGGAGCTGGTGAGGTAGTCGGTGGGAGGGGCCGGGACGGAGAGGGAGTAGGTTGCTTTAGTGATGTATTGCGAGTTCGTGGTTGGGCCGAGGTAGAACATGTTGCCATATTCGTAGTTGGGGTAGACGTCGTCGGTGGAGGGGGTGGGAGCGGCGCGGACGAGGGCGCTGAGGGCGAGGGTCGAGAGGATGGTGGTGAAAGACATGATGGCCGTCTTTTGTTAGGGCAGAGGACTGGAAAACGAAGGACTACTGGCTAGCAGTGAAAGGAATGGAATTGTTTGGTAGTGAACGGAATTGATAGCATTTTTGAGTTCGAGGCAGCGCATTTTTGCCTTTAAAGAATACGCGGGACCGTCGGAAGATTTGTGGAGTGAGGCTTGACGTCCTGTTCGAAACAAAATGATGGAGGGTCGATGTTCGGTAGGTGGACCGTACGCTGCTCCATGTATATTAGGCTTCGTACCCAGGAATCCCGCCACTGCTCGCCCTAGTTAGAAATCCTCCGGCGGAAAATTCTATGATTCGCGAGTTTTTATTATAGTTCGCCGTGTTCATCTTTGCCAATTTCGGCAATCGGCGAATGCTTCCGATGCATCGTTATTCGTCATTTCGTTCCACCCTCAAGGTTACGTTGGATGTGAGCCGTCTGAGGTCCTTATTTGTCTGTTGGAGCATTTCTTTTTCTTCCCCTTCAGGCACGTAATCTCCCGTGCCTCCTCCGCGCCTCGCCACTCTTACGAAGTGGATCGTTGGTTTTCGGGTATGGAGGGTCAGCGAACTGGTACCACAGGTGCCATAGTAGGAATGGAATGTGGTGACGGCGTATGTATTAGGACGTAGGGTATCAATGTCACCAGAGTCTCCTCCTCTTAAACCTTCCTATAATTATCCATCTAAACCACGTATTTCCACTCGAGGGATTTTCAGTGCTCGGGATGAGACGGGCCACTCCCATCCAAGCCCTCCCAGCCCTTCCCCCAACTCCCGCTGTCCACCGCATTGCCCGCGCGCCCATTCTCTGTCAACCGCCGGATATCGCTCCAGTACTCGAGCTGCTTACACTCGGCATCTGCCGCCTCGATCGCCTTCAGGAGGTTGTTAATGCGGCGTTCTTCGGCGTCGTCTTCGGGCTCGCCGCTCTCTTTGTGTTCGGCGCGGTGGGCGCGGGCAGACTCGATGGTCGCGGTGAGCGTGGAGAGGAGTTGGCGGCGCGAGTTCTGGAAGACGAGCATGGACATTATGGCCGGGATCTGTGCGACGTTAGTGAATCGCGCAGAAGGTAAATGGGGTGGTTGTACCTGTTCAGCCAAGTAGTGGAGCTCCTCGCCCCCCTCTGCAATGAACCTGTTGATGAAGACAATCTTCTCCCGGTCAATAGCCGCGTTCTTCAGTCTCCGCATCAGCGTCGGCACGTTCGCAACCTCATCTTCCTCATACTCCTTGTCCTCCCCATTCCCACTCAGCGGCGAATTCATCGTCAACGTCCTCCCAAGCGTCGTCCCAATACTGAACGCCTCGCCAAACAGCCTATCCCGCTCGTCCCTTCCTCCCGCCTTCCTCTTCACCCTCTTCCTCAGCCACCTGCGTCTCCGCACAAAGCTATGGAACCACGGATGATTCCCATGCCAGGCGGCGCCCCGGAACCACAGACTGTACTGCCAGCCCTCCTCGTCGACATCCTGCGACATGTCCACGTACCACGACTTCCAGTCCCACACCCACGACGGGTCCGGCACCTGCGCATTGGTGATGTTGACGGCCGAGGGCTTGAAGCGCGCGTCTACCCAGGGCGACTGGTCGATGCGCAGGTTCCAGAGCGCTTTGGAAGAGAAGAGCGGGAGGCCGAAGACAAACCAGCCGCGCTGGTTTTCGTAGAGAATGTCGATGTGTGCAGTTTCGGGTTCGGTTGCGGCTGCTGGGGTCGTCTTGGGGGACTGGGACTGGGCCTGGGGCGGCGGAGAGTGGGAGGTCGACGGCGGGTCGTCGGTCGAGTCGACGAGGTTGATGTTGTGGTCTGCCATGGCGACCATGTCTGTAGATAGGCGTAGGATATGAGGGGTCCGGATATGGGGAGGCATCTTCCAAGCTCACTATAGAGACTGTCGTGGCAGGAGCGATGTTTACGCTACGAATTAGGGGCAGCGGTGTGCTGGACGCGCCTGCCGCTGCAAAGATTATACACAATTACAACAAAATAGAAAAATATACACAGGACGGCCTGCAACCAGCACTTGGCGCAGACGACGACGAAACGAATATATACGAAGAGTACAAGACGAGAATTAGGCGACGCAACTAAGAATGCGTGTCGGGGTTCAGGCCGGTGTTGGCGATCTAGTTCACGTCTAGATGGGCTGTGGCCTGTGCTCAAGCTTGCGAGCTTCTGGTGTGACTACGTCATGGCTACATAGTTACGTTTGTGGCTTCCTTGAAAGACTCTGCAGCGTTAAATAGCCGCATGCCCCAAGGATTTCACCTGCAGCTCGACTCTGTGCATACGATACCGATACGATACCCATTCTACACTCTTCACCCCTAACCGATCAGCTCACCAATCGCAATAATGGCTGGACGCTTTGTCAAGATCGGCGGCATTGCTGCGGCTGCCGGTGGTGCCTTTTACCTGTACAGTGCGGGCGGCGACCCGAAGCTTGCGCAGAAGAAGATTGAGCGTGCGTCTTCCATCTTCCATGTCTCATGTTTTATATCGTCGCTGCAATAGCTGATCATTGGTGGTGGATGTAGACGATGCTGCCTCCGCTTCGGCAAAAGTGAGGGGTGACCTGCCCGGCCACGAAAAGGAGGCGAAGAAGGCCGGCGAGGAGGGGTACGAGGCATTGCGCGCGAGGGCAGAAGACCTGGTAGGGACTCCACACGCTTCCCGTCCTATAGACATGCGCTGACTTGCTAGGCCAATGATGCGAAAGCGAAAGCGAACCAGACGGGCAGGCAGGTCGACCGGAAGCTCGACCAGTACCGCAATGACGCGAGCCAGAAGCTCGAGGACGTGCGACAGACGACGGGCAAGGACCTCAACGCTGCCGTCGACAAGTTTGACAAGAGCGTCACCGAGGGCGCCAGCAAGTCAAAGAGCTGGATCGGCTCGTGGTTTGGTTAAAAGTAGGCTGATGGTCATGAGTTATGGGCAGCAGCATATTGGCGTCTAGTGTATAAGTACGGTCTGATTTTGGCTCATGAATGCGATACCTTAAGTATTCCACTGCTTGATTCGAATTCGTCTTTGACTTTGTGGCTCGTGTTCTCGGTTGGGCTTTTCAATGTCATCTTGACAACCTGACAGCCCCGCTACCTAGTCACGTGCGCTCGTGAAAAGCGTTCACGCGGTAACGAATGGTTCCATCCACGGCAATAATAACAACAACAATAATAATGCAAAGCCACAGTTCGTTTGTCTCTCAATCGCGCATTCACCCCGCGATACGCGTCGCTAAATGGCCAGCGCGTCGACGCGCACAGTTCGCGCAACCCCTGACGCGCTAGTCTGTTTCTGCCAGCCCCTCGGCCCATAAACAACTCTTCCACTCCCTCCTCTGCCGTCCATCATATTCCACTCCCATCATCAGCAATCCCGTATTTCTCGCCCAATTCATAAGACTTCTTCTTATCACCGTATTGTATACTACGACTATCAATTCGACCCATAGGAACATGTCCCCCATCGACGCTAGCGCTTCGGGCGCGCTACCCACCGAACTTCTCAACCTGCTGCACCTACATTCTTCCTTCCTCACAGCGCTGTCACTGCACTACGCGCACAACGGCACTGCGACGCCTGTCGACCTCCTCCCCCTCACCGAATCCGTGTCGAAAGTCTGGCGGCTGCGCAAAGTCACGTACGATGACATCCGTCTCTGCATCGGTGTGCTGGAGGCCGGCCCGGCGAGCAACATGAATCCTTTTCACCTCAGCGACTACGGACGCGGCAAGATCTGCCTCGAGATAAAAGACGAACACAGTCAAAACCTGGTCGGAGTGGGCGGGCTGAGCCTGACGGAAGACGAGCTCAAAGACATGTTCGTAAAGAGTTTGGATGCGCTATGGGCGGAGTGGTCAGCTTCCACGTCTAGCGGAATGGTGACAGCGCGGCCCGTCGCGACTCCCCGGAAACGCGGTCGCGGGCGTCCCAAGAAGTTGGATGTCAAGCAACCCAGCATCCAGCCCTTCGTCTCCGAGCACGGTCCCAGCATCCCCAAATTTGTCGCCCAGCTCCCCCTCGCCGAAATCACAACGTGCAGTTCCCTCACCGCCCTCGCGCCCCTGCAAGAAAAGGGCCGCAAGCGCCTCCGCGAATTTAAAGACTCTGTCCAACAAGGCCGCTCGGCGAAGAAGGCGCGCGATGTCGGAAAGGAAAACGCCGGACCCAGCATCAAGACCGAATCCGCAGACCCGCAAACAAAAATGACGGATTTCGCCAGCGTCCGCAAAACCGCCCTCCTCGACCGCATCCTCGCAAAGCAAAACCTCGCCGCCTCCGCACCCAAAACCTCTCCCGCCGAACTCGCCCGCCAATCCGCTCTCCAGCGCTCCGAAGAAGTCCTCGGCGTGCTCGCACTGCTGTGCGCGTCCAAGGGCCCTAGCCAGCCGCGCGTGTCGTTCTCTATGAATGCGCTCGTGCAGGCCCTGCAGGGCTCGATCCGCATGCAGATCTCAAAGGACGAGGCGCTGCGGTGTGTCGAGGTTCTGGCGGCGGAGGTCGCGCCGGGGTATGTCACGGTGATGCGCATGGGGGCCATGGTGCATGTGGTTGTGAATCAGGCGTTGCGACCGGTGAATGTTAGGGGGCGGTTAGTGGAATTGGGTGTTGCGTTCTAGGACTTTTCGATCGAGATCTGAGGGTGGTGTTGTTGGATTCTTAGGAGACGGGAGAGTTCTGGTATTTATTTGTTTTGCTTTTTGCATAGGCCGTGAGCGTCGGGCGTAGGGCACGCATTTCTGGTGTTTATCTTTGTATTGTTTAGCGTCGTGTATGTGTGTATTGTTTATGAGTAATGTTTGCGGATGAGCGAGCAAGCGAAGGATCGGAGGAGGGAACTGTTATTGTTCGATCAGTCAGTCGGTCGTTTATATCATGAAGAACAAAAAAAGTACAAACTATCATCACATATAGCATTCTCCACCTTCCTTTTTCTACACCGAGAGGAGAAACCCTCCAAGACCAACCAGCAAGAAACCCTCCAACCTTCCAACCCCGGTACGTAAATTTATGAGGCTGTGCAGTGTAACGGCGTAGTTGGATATAAATACAGAATTAAAAATATTGACCTTATAAGAGCGGCTCGCAGTAGTAAGTACTCATGGACGGTAAGTCGTCCTAGGATGGAGAGGATGTGTATCCAATTGGCGCAACCACTTTTGCATCATCCTTGTTCCTTGTACTCATATGTCCATAGTCGACCACTATAAACGATAAACGAAGGAGACACCTTTCTCCAGCTCGAGAAAGAGTCCAGTTCGAATAGACATAGGGCTGAAGAAATCAATCTCGGCCGATGTCGGCCCACATTCCGGCACTTCGACGTTTGCTTCCCCACACGTCCACAACACCCCAAAAATGTCAACAGCAGCTCTACCCGCCAGGCTATACAGGCCCAGCTACACCCTCCTGCAAAAGACGGTTTCCAAATCATTCAATTGCCGTTCAATCAGCTCTTGTGTCGGCCCGCCCATCCAAAAACCCGCTTTCCGAAACCGGCAGACCACGCAATTTTTCCGCGCTTTGCATGTGACTCAACACCAGAACTTTGCGACGACGAAGAAACCGACCGCAAAATCTGCAAAATCCACACGCCTCACATCCGCCGACCAAGAAGAACTCGCTCTCAAAATGGCATCCGCAAATGGGGAAGACCACTTCCTAACGCTCTCCTGCCCCGACAAATCCGGAATCGTCTACGCAGTGACAGGACTCCTCGCAGCACAAAATCTCACTATCCTCGACCTCCAGCAATTCTCCGACCCGGCTTCCAAGAACTTCTTCATGCGTGTGCACTTCGGACACACCACGGATGTCTCCTCGTTGCAGACTTCGGTCGCCCAGCTCGCCAAAGACATGCAAATGGACTACAGCATCCGGCCCGTGAACGCAAAGCCCAAAGTGCTCATCATGGTATCCAAGATCGGGCATTGCCTCAACGACCTGCTCTTCCGGGTCAAGAGCGGGCAGCTCAAAATCGACATCCCCGCCATCGTGTCCAACCACGCAGAATTCCAATCGCTAGCGCAAAGCTACGGGATCCCATTCTACCACCTCCCCGTAACCAAGGACACGAAAACGGAGCAGGAGACCCAGATCCTGGACCTCATCAAAGAACATTCCATCGACCTGGTCGTGCTGGCGCGCTACATGCAGGTCCTGTCGCCACGTCTCTGCACCGAGATGTCCGGCCGCATCATCAATATTCACCACTCGTTCCTGCCGTCGTTCAAGGGCGCGAAACCATATCATCAGGCTTATGAGCGCGGTGTCAAGATCATTGGCGCCACGGCGCATTTCGTTACCGCGGATTTGGACGAGGGTCCGATTATTGAGCAGAGGGTTGCGAGGGTGGATCATGCGTTGAGTCCGAAGGAGTTGGTGGAGGAGGGGAGTAATGTCGAGTCTCAGGTCCTTGCTGCGGCCGTCAAGTGGTGGAGTGAGCGAAGGGTGTTTTTGAATGGGGCGAAGACTGTTGTGTTTAATTAGTTTGGTGGGAGAGTGGGGGGTTTTGTATATAGGTTCGTGATGAGCGAAAAAGCATTGTTCTTCCCCAAATTTTTCATCCACTTGTTGGTGAATAGGCGGACTAACGTTTGATATGTCTCTTAATACTCGGAATGCTGGTCCAGGTATGCCGGGTGGCCGGGTAGTGCCGCATCCTTTCGCGCTAACCCAATGCCCCCGTATCGAGGCACGCGAGGATGACTCTATCTCGTCTCGAGGCTCACTAGCGCATCCGACAGGTGTCTCTGGGGTAATACGTGGAGAATGTACGGAGGTGGAGTGCGGGGATAGACGACCTCGTACAAAAGAATCCTCTGCGCTGTTTCTATGCGAAGCTGTTCAATCAGCACTGTTGCCTTACCATCTATACCTTTACCCGTACACCATATCCTAGAGCATATCTCCTAATTATCATGGCATCCAGTAGCACGGCCCCCGTTACGCCAGAGAAGAAAGTCCAATTGGAAGGCAAAATTATTGCGATTACAGGAGCAAACAGAGGTATGTATTGGGGTATAGTGAGAGTTGATATACATCAATGAGAAGAAGAAAAAGAAGAGAAACGTTGCTGCGGCAAGTCATGATATTGGCCCCCTCATTCAAGCCTTGAAGAGACATCCCCATAGCATATCATACAATCCATTTCCCAATGACGATACTGACGATCCAAGGAATCGGACTCGGAGTAGCAGATTGCTGCCTCGCCAACGGCGCAGCACGCGTCTACTCCATCGACATCGGCGAAACCGGCGAAGAGTTTGCTGCCGTCGCTGCACGCTATCCGGACCGCATACTCGCGCTACAAGCCGACGTGACAAAGGAAGACTCCATCACAGCAGCCGTAGATAAGATTATTGGAGAGGCGGGCGCAATCCACGGTATGGTTTGCAACGCGGGGAAAACGAAGCATAAGCCTGCGTTGGACTTTACCACGGAGGAGATTGACCAATTATGGGGCGTGAATGTGAGACTTCTTGGTTGGTGACGAGATATCGAGAGCTTACGAGACGCAGTTGTATGGATCGTTTTACTCGGCGCGAGTAGCTGCTCGGGCGTTCATTAAACTCGGTATCAAAGGCTCTATTGTCTTTACCGCGTCTATGGCTTCCTATCGCCCCAACAAGGCTAGTATTATCACTCCCTTGCTGCCTGTTTCTTCGTCACTGACCTCTCTTCAGCGCGTCCCATCGGCTCCGTACGGCGCATCTAAAGCTGGTATACGCAACATGGTGCATACACTCGCGATGGAATGGGTAAGGCCTGTTACGTCCGAACTGCATGTGAGACATACACTAATTCGATACTTCCACATTACAGGCTCAGTACAACATCCGCGTAAACTCCGTGTCACCAGGCTTGGTGAAGACGGCAATGACATACTGGGTACCGCAGCAGCCGGACTGGGAGCAGCAGCTTGAGTACTACGGTGGCATTCCGAGGCTGGCAGAGGTGGAAGAGCTGGGGGGCGCCTATGTTTACTTACTCAGCGAGGCTGCGAGTTACACGACAAGTATTGATATCCCGGTGAATGGCGTCATTGGGATTTGTTGAGCTGAGCCATGATGGGTCGCTGTGGGGGAATGGGTGAGCGGATCCCGGGACGGTAATGGGAGGGCTTTCCGCCGATATTGAAGCTTGTTCGATGTGGAGGCGACATGCAGTCGGTTTACAGGGTGGAGCATACCAATATTCGTGGGAGTAATGTCCGTATACAGGCGAGGGAAGGTGGCGGTGCATATTATACCGGTCAAGGTAAGCTTCGGAATGCGCACTGCGTGTGTAACAGTGGCGTCAGGCATCTAGATCTCGCCATATAAATGCAATACGAGGCGCTTAGACCCAGGGGTAAGCTGATGGCGGTCCGTGTTTCCGGGCGTATGCAGCCTTGGAATTGTAATCATGCAGCCTATGTCCAAATTCGTCTTTCATTCAGCCTTCTCTTTCTTCCTGATGATAGTTCGTCCCTCTGAATTTGATCGGGGTCGAGCCTTGCGATTCAGCCCTGCGTATGGCACCCCCTTGATGATGGGTGATAGTTCTGAAGCAACGCCAAACGCACAGTGGCCGACCTCTGACAGCCCGTTTATTCCTAAAACTTCGATATCACTGTACTCGTTGAGAACGCCGAATTGCAACTTCGTGTTCATAAGCTCCAACGGCATGGGGTTGTTGCCCAAACAGGCTCCGCGACTGATATCGTCCAGTGTTTGATTGCGAGTTGTAACCATGACACGGGAGAATCCGACTGTCCAGGTCGTGCCGTCGTTCCAGATAGTCCACATACCGAAAACCAGGATGATGAAAGTGAGGAGAATGACGGGTGCATAGCAGCCCCATAGCTTACCCGCATCGTAGACGAAGGTCGATTGGACGCGGGTTCGGTTCACGACGATGCTCTCTTCGGACACTACGAGCATCTGGGGGGAGGAAAAGAGCGAGAGGACGGCGTCAGAGTAGAAGCTTTCGAGTTGGGCAGGGAGGTCCTCGACGGGTGTGCTAGTTACGTTGCTGACTAGTCGTGTCTGTGTAATCTGTGAAAAAACTCGAGGGTAAGACGGCCCAGGGAATTCAGGCTCTAATTCTATCCTTCCACTCAGAAACTTGCGCATTAACTGGCCTACCGCATGGTAGGCGGCAGTTTTCTTGTACAAGGCCACGTCGTGGGGACTGACAAAGTTTGATTCCGGGGCAGGATTTTGCACGTTCGGTAGACCGTTTTCTAATTTGGTGAAGTTGGTGTCGACGATTGGTGACAGATATTCACGAGTAACTTCGGTGGTGTAGAACGGTTCCGTGTAGTTCCAATTAACAGTGTATCTCGTTTCGTAGTGAATGCAACGAAAGATGTGGGGATCGTATCTGGCCGTCCAGCTTTCTGCGAGAGGCGAATCCTCGGGTAGCTTCTCGGTTGAGTTGATCGAATAACCGATCCATAACACGGGCTCATACTTGAATATTCCTAGGTCATCTGGTATACTTCCCAAAGGGACGCCTCCTTGGGCGGAAAGATTGCCGGCCTGGGGGCTCTTATAATCGCCAATGTCCACTTGAGCATAATACACGTCTTTTCCCTCTGGAACAAGAGCGCTGGTATTGAATGGTGCTCCCATATCTCTCAACTTCTCGTTGTCTTCTGGACCGTTCGCAACCATTTCGCATTTATAACCCGGACCAACAAAAGAAGTAGTGTAAGTGCAGTTGAAGTTACCACCACAGGAGGTTTGTCGTGCATCTTGCCTGTTTAGCGAGTGGCTTTCAAGACTGTACACGGACATGATGGACACGCGGGTTAAATCCAGGGATGGCTGGTCGTAGTAGTCAAACCATCCATCGGCTTCGCTTTTGACATCCGTGGTGTTGTAGAACATAACAGAGCGCTTCTTGGTCCCATCTGGCAGAACGAGTGGTGTACGCCAATCATTTGTCGACTCAGCCGAAAAATCCAGGGTTGGAACGTTAATGGTGACGTTGCTAACTTCGATAAAATCTCCGAATGTCAAGGCTCCAGGAGAAAAGATAATGGTAGCGAGAGGGATGAGCCATAAAATCAAGGCGATAACCGTAAGGATCGGGGCCTTGAGGATCGTCTCCCAGTTGAAGAAGAGTGTGGGGTCCTCGGTCGCAAGAAAAAGCTGGTCAATGGACCATATTGAGAGAGCGCGTTGTCGCAGCGTCTTCCATAGTCGTTGGCGATAAACGATAATAACAGTGCCGCCAAATGCAACCTTCGAGAAGTATGCAAGCGCTCGACCGTACAACACTTCGCGAATCTTTGCCGTCTCATCCTCTATTGCCTGGTGATGCAGCGAAGAGTACAGGAGATGCTGACCAACTGCAAGAAAGACTCCGATCATCCAAGCCGTGAACATGGTAACGGGTATTCGAGGATGAATCCTCCATTGCGCTGCTTGGGTTGAGCGATGTGCGATAAGCCGTTCTGTAGCGGGGTCTGTCTTCTTTCGCGAAAACGAAGACCCAAATGATGTGCTATGAAGAAATTGCGGTCTAGGTGGGTAAGAAGCCATGGGTGAATACGGTTGTTGACGGTAGACATGGTCTGGTGACATTGGCGCCCTCATCTCTTTCATCGGTACCCCCCATCCTTGTTCAAGTGCTTTCGAAAATCGCGACTGCTCCCTCTTTTCCTTGAAATCCGGAGAGCTCGAAGCGGATCTGTGTGGTGTACTATCGGTGTAAGCCGGGCGAGCTCTTCGAAATTTCGGCGACGCTAATGGTGACACTGGCGAGTGCATAGCCATTGTGAATTGGTATGTCGGCAAGATCGATTCAAGATTAAGTCAACGTCAGCATTGCGGCAATACGAATGAAAGAATGTGGACGCCTAGCACATAGCCTGGAAGCGTGAATGAATGTATGCGAAAAAGGGTAAGAAATGGGAATGATGAAGCGGGGAGAGTTTCGGTGTACACAGCACCTGGCTCGGCTGAGAATGCGCCTTAGTCGGAGCGGCTCATCAGCTCAACGTGTAAGATGCGTGAGCCACACTCCTTCATCGATGGGTTGCGTGCTGGGCGACAAATAAAACGAGTCAATCTCCGCTACTTGACATGCGCATGCTGGCAGCATGCTATCATAATCTCGGGGAATATCTCTGGCATACTTGAGACATACTCCATACGGATTTCCACAGAATGGGTTGAGGTTGGGGGCAATAATCCTATGTACAGAACGCTTGTCGATATAAAGTTAGTTTGACATGAGACAGTCCTGGACCAGGGTACTTGGAATTGCGCTTGTAGCGAATCATTGTGGCGAAGTACATACGATAAGCGCATCGTGAGTTCGTCGGTACTCTTTCGTGGGTCAGCCATTCTCCTTTCTCGAAGTTGAATCCACAGCTTTTCGTCTCTCTTCACTTTGTAGGAAGGTGCTGCGACGAATTAGGTTGAAGACCAATTTGAGATTCCTTGCCCGCATTTCGGATGTATGTCACTTGTATTTCGAGGTGGTTGGATATGTCCCGAACACCGTTCGCTTGCGGCTTGGTAGGATCCTACCTGTCGATGAACCCCGCGTTAAGCCAATGGTTTCACAGCATTTGCTTGCTTTCGGAGCTCAAATGGAATCCTCAAAACCTCGCTCCGCGTCGACCTTGATAAAGTTAATGTGACCAAGGGATACCTCGCCGTACATTGGCAGCGGTGCAGGTAATGAACACGAGACAAAGAGCTGGTTGTCTCCCTACATACGTAACTGCTCGCAGCTTCTGGCAGGAAATGATTACCGAAATCATAGCCTGGCGGGTGTCTGTGCCGCAAGTTCTATGCAAGTTGTATGCGGTATGCGGTCAATTATACATCATACACATTTCCAAGCGTCCGATTGATGGGAGAAATCTGTAGATGGTCCGAATGCCTGTTCTTCGTTTGGTGTCTGATAGCAGGCATTCTTGCCTACGTATTGAGTACAAGATATTCGTGCGTTGAACCTGAGTTATGTTTGGGCGGACCCGGGTTCTTGGTGACGGCAATAATGGGACGCTGTCCGGTCCTTCGCCGTCCCGAATGATCCGGATTCCGGATAAGAGTATCGGAGACCGAGCATGATGGCTGTAGCATTCTGGCCGAGATGTGATGTATACCAGCTGATATGTCGTCGCGCGCATGATGCTTCCTTTTTCGTAGCTCGTCACGAAATTCCACCTTTTGATACTGTCCCGCACGTAGATAGAAGTTCTACCCCATTCACATCCAGAGAAATACACATTGTAGAAGAACCGTCCATGGAGACGGGTTCGTTGGGTGAATGGCCGGGTGAAAGGGCGGAGCCGAAAGGGTGGAGCCGGGCCCGTCCGATTTATGTTGGGAAAACCTCTAGCGCCTTTGTGGTTAGCGTCCCTAAGTCATGATTTGCGAAGTCACATGAGTTCCCAGGCCTACCATAACACATACTCACCAGCCCAAGACCATTGACATTCGTTTTGAACTTGAAGCCATATTACACTACTGAAAGTTCTCATACACTTGACTCCATAACTCCTGTCACCAATCATCTTTAAAGGCGGAGAACTTCAAGAGTAGATGAAGAAGTCATAATGACGACAATGTCGCCTTTGTGGAATTATAGACCAATGTCTACCAAGTATAAAATTCAAAGACGGGGACCTCCCGACCCTTCTAATAAAAAATGTTTTTATATCCAGGTTGTTGCGCCAACTTCGCCTGCATGGTACACGCTATCCATATCACTCCGCAAGCTCGACCGAGAGCTCAACAAGAGCCCGTCTTCTCTATTGTGAGGATGTAAATTGCCGAAATCAAGAGCGCCAATAGCTTCCATTTCTCTTACTGGCGTGCTCATGCCTGGATCCGTCGGTACCTCGAAGCTGATTCCGTTCACAATGACGGGAGCATCCCCGTCCGCGCTGACTCTGGAGCCGATAGTACGAACAGTGACGCGACGACCGAGACCGGATTCCTTCGCAGCAGCATCTTCCTCCAGGCGAACCACGACTTCGACGGCCTTTTCGTCTTCGATCACTTTCGGGTGGCGCTTAGCGAAGTAGCGGGCGTACTTCCAGAGTGACCAGTAACAGCTCGCAACGTTGATGAAAGTCAAGACGATCTTGTACGGGAGGTAGTACACGTATAGAACCACCCAACCGATGCGCTCGTTCTTCCGTCGTAGGTGCACTTCGTTGAAGATGACGACGTTGATGAGGTACATGACAATTGTCGATGCGAGCAGAATTCCACAAAACGACGGTCGGACGTAAAACGAAATGGGCAAAATGAAGGGCGTTAGAAGGTAAAGAAGGGTCTCATACACCTGTAATATCGTCAGTTGCTGTGGCGGATTCAAGCAGATCGCAGAACTTACCTCCTGAAATACAAAGATCTTTGCGCCAATCTCCCACCAGCCCAGATTCCAGTTGCAGAAAATGTATGCCATGTTATACCACATGCCGTTCACAAAGAAGAAGTTCCACCGTTTGAACCTCTGGCTGAAGATGGTCATCTCGCCAAACCCGCCTCGCGAACCGCCACCGGAGAGGAAGACCGCAGTTGGTGTCTCGGTCTCGACGAAAACACTGGAACACATCGTGATGCGACACCCGAGCTGGCGCGCCGCATGGCCAAAAAACCAGTCCTCGGACACACTGAAGCCGGGATGTTGGTGGAATGTTTCGACGAGAAGTTGGCGATCCCAAAGTGAGATCGCACCGTGTGGGAAAGTCGCCGAACCAATGCGACCAGCAAAATCACGCTGGAGGCCGCTAAGCTTGTACTCCAGATCTTGGGCTTGTTGGCAGTAGTTGCCTTTCGACGAGTTTGGTCCCACGCTTTTGATGGTGTAACCGATGCACTTGACTTTGCCCTGCAGCCTCTCTGTCACCACGGGGAAATTCTCGGGAAGCGCGCAATCATCGTCGATCAAGAGAACGTTCTTGAACTTCTTCGCCGCATAGCATCCGACGAACTGAGCAACGATCTTCGAGCCGACAGGTGACCAGAGATGATTCACGCCGTATGGGCGGCAGATTTCTTCAGTGTTGTCCAGTGGCGTAGGACTGTTGCCATTGGCGAGCACAAAAATATGCGAGGCAGGAAAGACCTTGAGGGCGGCTTCGAGGGTTGCTGCTATCAAGCCAGCGGACTTGTAGCAAGGGATGAGGAGTGCGGTGTCTTCGACGTTCGGCTGGATCTTCGTCTCCGTGGTAATCTCTTCTGCAGGAGGATCTTTCTCGAAAAGCACGAGCATCGGCGCAAAAGCGTAGCTGATAAAATTAGCATAGTTTGCAAAACGGCGAATCGGAAGAGGAGGAACTTACAATAGTGCGATCCCCAGTGTAATACTAAAGCCACCAGCGAACACAAACTTATTTCCGACCACCCAATATAACCACCAAACTGCGCCTCTCCACAAGGGTATCCCGACCAGGACGAAATAAACAAAAAGGAGCAGAAAGAGGTAGATGCCGTACTCGAACGTGAATTGCACCCATTTCTTGCGTTGTAATTCCACGCCCCTCGTTTTCGCCTTCTCGAACGTTTCCTGGAGCGTAGCACTTCGAGCTAGTTTGTATGAAGCATTCGTCACCTTCCTTTGCAACATATCCGGTACGACAGCGTCCACGATGGAGCCCATTCTTCCTCGACGCCATTGTGCACCGTCTCCCACGTAACAGTTGTCAGGATAAACTGTGGATGCATCCGATCCATTGGAGCTATTGCGAGGAATTGCAGGTTGGTTTGCAGGATCTGCAAAGGGATCGGAAACGGGTCTTGCTGCGAAATCTATGGCGTCGTGTTGAGAGATGTTCAGTGCTTGCGTCGAGGCTCTGGGGCTCAGTGTTAAACGTTCGGGTATGCCAGGGGTATATGATAGTCGCCAGCTTCTTCTTGCAGCCTTTTGTCTAGGCTGGGCATCGAAATAATTCTGTTCCTCTGTTGGGCTTGATGGGCTAGAGAGGGAAAGTGAAGCCCGCCAGCTCTTCCTTGCGGCCTTCCCCTTGGGCAATTCCGCAACTTTATCGGCATCAAGTAAAGTCATGTCACGCTGACTACGTCTTGTGCCATGTCTCAATGTCTCCCAGTCTCCGGACACATGTGGTGATGATCTTCGACTGGGAGCCGTGGATGATCTTTGTACGAGCGCCGGGCGCGTTATCCGTGGGATATGCTCTGACGTCTTTCGAACTAGAGGTAGTTGTTTGACGGTCAATTGCCGTTGAGGTTGCCAGGCACGTGGAGCTTCCTCGTCACGTTTTGAGCCTGTCGCTGCTCCGGCAGCTTGGAGGAGATGTGCTGGAATAACGACATCCTGAATATTTTCGCCAAAGGGGGAGGTGGAACGGTAGGCAGGGTGAATGTTGGATTCGTCTGGAGTGTTGTGGGTGGACATCTTGGTGAGGTGTGTGTTCGGGTTCAGAGCATGCTACAGAGCTTGAGAAGACTTTCCGGTCAAGGTATCTTCAAGCTCCTGTCAGCGATTTCTTGATAGTGCTTTGGGAAAGGTCGATGCCAGTAAAAAGATACTTATGGGGCCCGCGACGGCTACATGCGATCGACATGTTTTACCGACATGCTGCCCCCCGGCAGGAGTCAGCCTCCCATGGTACGACCCTAGAGCATCCCGTACCAAACATTCAATAGTCACTATCCCCAGCTACGCCTGCAACTACGATGAACTAGACCCGACCGCGCGTTCAAATCGGGTCGCGCCGTCTTTGGAACCCGCTTCCGAGGCTCTTTGCAACGCCATGCCACTAGACACTGGCGTCAAGACCATGACACTCTAGCAAATACTGCCGACGGTCTTACAAACTGGCCGTAGCGTATGTAGTCAATATGTGGGTTATGGACTAAACGGACGATGCTAAGGACTATGTGGTCTAAGCACAATGACGCCTGGGGCATTTGTCACGCCCCACCCGAGTAGTTTGTCGCCCCTCCCGTGTATGCAATTACGAATTTCTTGCACCATTTCCGCAAGAGGCTCTCGAGGTCGTATTCGACGGGTTAACTACGTATGCGTCCCTGCTTGTACTAATCGGGTCATCTTTAGAATGTTCGCGTGGAGAGGAAGAGTACGTGGGCAGCGCTCGTGTACGGCAAAAAGACCCTATCCAGTGTCGAGTATGGAGCGGTGAGTATTTTTACTCCAACAACGATTCATACGTGAATGCGTTGCTCGTATAAGCAGCAGGGGTGATGCCTCGTTGGCATACACGGGAGCTATTGTCAACTACCGTTTCAGGCCAATTGGTGCTTAGTGGAAGCTTCCCCTCAACTACGATTTGCTGATTATAGCAACTCGTGGCAATCCTCGTATTGACCGTAGAGCCGACCTGTTGAAGGTAATATTGGTAGTCGAGGATGGATGGAACTCGCCCATAGGATCGAAAACTCGGGTCCATCATCTGCGAAGTCTCAAGAGCCAAACCTCCACCTACCGCAGTGGTACAATGTCATAGAGGTACCGAAATGTCTCGGAAGGCCGTTCTTCCAGAAGAACACCAAGAACCTACTTGCTGGAAATATGTGGACCTGGAAGTCGCCCGGGGGAACGCACCGACACGTGAATTTAGGTAACACAAATCCCATTTTTGGAAGATCATAAACCTTACGTTGGACTAAGTGCTCCCCGCGCGTCATCTAGATCCATCTCAGCTTTCAGGCGCAGTGATCTGAGTCTTCTGGACATGGTTTCCTTGCCGGGCTACATGCGAGGTGCATCGTGTGGAGCAAACCGTTCGCAAAAAAATGATCCCGCCAGGAACGGAACGCCATGGCACGTTAATGGCGTGTCACTAGTGTGGACATGGGCTCTGTGTGCGTCAGTATTAGCCGTGTAAGAGTTGACGACATCAACTCTCGGATGTGGCGGGACCCTTGTATCGTGGCGATCGAGATGTGTAGCAGGGTTTTCACAATAGTACGGGCCGATGCGCGACCCCGTTAGGGTACCGCCTCTTTGCATCTTAGTCTGACCTTTTTTGATTTTGACTTTCCCGAGGTGCGGAATGGTAAAGAAACCCTTCCGCAAATGTTTCAGCTGTTATTGAGACATACAAAGCAGACAATACTTGATAAAGAATACAATAATAGCTGTTGTACAACGTTTGAAGTTGGTGGAGGCGAATATGTAAGTATGATGTACGTCGGGATTAGCTCCGTAAACTAGAAAACTCGCCAGCATGGGTCATGGTGACATCGGCGTACAACACGAAAATTCTCACGTCCTCGGACGAATCACAAATTCACCGGATATTTTCCTTGGCCTTGGAGTTTTTCTGACCCTAGACCTTATGCCTGGTCGTGCACAGTGTACCAGTGACCGGGGCCACGGACCCATGTTGGATATTCACACTTTTCTCTACGTCGACAGTGCTTAAATGCTTTCGAGAAACACCATAGTCACCACTGAAACTCTTCAAACATGACCATCTCGTAGCCCACGACTAGATAGGATGGCATCACAGCTTTTTGAGCTGGAAGTTGAGGTCTTCAAGACTCTTGGGCCTGGTCTGGACTTGCGGAAATGACATCACATCATGAGCCTGGAGCCTGTGGCAGTGTATGAACCATTTCTTGCAGGTGTACCGAGGTGCTGTACTCAGGAAGCCACATCTCATAGGGTAGTGACTCGCTCAGACAACGCAGCCCGTCTTGGAATGAATAATGACAGGAGCAATAGCATCTTTGCGGACGACGACGCAGCTAACTGGTGTAGGCAAGGTCTCATACAGTGCGGGAAAACTTCGCAGTATACCTTGCAAGTACTCAACATGTGACGTTTCTCTCGTGCATCGTCAACTTGACCCCCCTCGCCCCACCTAGGCTTCACTTACCATTCGCCACTCTCTCTCTCTCTCTCTCTCTCTCTCTCTCTCTCTACGATCGAAGAAAGGTGAAGGAGCCACACAATCCCCACAAGGCGACGCAGATGATCGGATTAGTAACTCAAGTTCTGTTTGGGCAGACTGATGTTCTATCGTACACTTTACCACTTTCGATATTGAAGTGACAGGAATCGCGGACAGAAAGTTTTGGTTGGTCTGCCCCGAACGAAGCTGTCATTGACCAGCTTGTCAGGACCCGCTTGTTGGGGCCTGTTCGGTACACCACTAGAAGTAGCTCCAGAAGTGCGCTAACACCAGAAGTACGACTTATGGCGTCAAATATAGTGCCGTGTTCGGTAGTTTGGCGCCAGAAGTAGTACTTCTAGAGGTGCCAGAAGTAGTAGCCGCGCGTCGTGTTTTACCATCCTTACTAGTGCTGATATCTCCACGTTTATACCTATTTAGGCCTTCTGGAGCCTCTAGAAGTCAACAGGAGGTCGAGGGCTCCTTTTCAGCACCAGAAGTGTAGCACGTGATTATCTTAACCTATTTTAGATGACTAATCTATTATATATAGAGGTGATATGGAGGTGATATGGAGGTGTACCGAACACGAAGTCAAAAACCAGCCCTACACTAGCGCAATGCACTGACCTAGTTAAAACGTACTATAGTTTCATTTTTTCAATGATATGGAGGTCTTCTGGAGGTCTGATTTCTGGAGTACCGAACAGGCCCTTGAACAAACCGGGCAAAGAGGCCATCCCGTTTCAGAAATTCTGTCTTGATTCATGTTTTGCGGCACAATTGTTGCTTTGCCACGTTCAAGAGCATACTAAAACTCGTAATTGGCAGCCGTATCAACCTAGCAGGCCTATCCTGGCGATCATGTTCGTTGTTTTAGGTTCGTACTGGTCAGGTACTAAGGAATAGGGACTACCCCTGTCTTCTTCTACATCCAGCGTAAAGGATTTTGAGTAGGAAGCTGCTTGTACAGTCTAAGATCTTCTCTTCATTCTGGTCTAGCTCTTGTCGACCATCAGGTGCCGTGGCAGTCGTAGATTTGGTCTGGTAATCTTGAACATATTGATGAATGCAGCGCATGCGAGATAGGAGAGACCAAGAGCAACGCCGTCGAGTCAGCGGGATTAGGAGGCGCGTAGTAAATATCTTGAAATCTGGAGCATTCATTTTAGAAAAGGTAGAAAAGAGTGAGTTAAAGAGAAGCATGAGCTGCAAAGACTTTTCGTCATGGATGCCCCTTTAAACGAAGCAGGGAATGGTACATCATCCTTCACTTTCATGACTTCGCCATTGAAGTCTTGATAGAACTGCAACAGTTCAATATCTCACTACTTAGGACATTTACTCCCTCTATCATTTCGACAACACTACAATTTTACAGTCAAGCTTGCGCTCGTATCCCATCGTATCCCAGGACAAGTTTCCCTACGGAAATAAATAATAGTATTGTGTCTCATAGTTCGCTTGCTTTACACAAGATCCTGGTCAGTCGGTGCTTTCGGTTTCGGAAAACCCGAGCAGTAGTGTGAGGGCGAGAAGAGTAGATCTGGGGGCTGAGTGTCCGCGAAACGATCTAGTCTCCCCCTTTCAGGCGCCACCAAACTCTAACCACGTAGCTGAAGCTTACCCGATATAGATCGTACTTTCTATTCATTTCCTCCTCTTTTAGTAGAGCTGAGGAAACAAAGTAGTAGCTGACTCCCTGACTCCTTCTCGAAATCTCATTTAATATAGGGGCACTCGCAGCTCGGTCGTGCCGTACAATTGTTTCGTCCTCAAGGACTCATTTCTGGCCGGACCGATTTGGACGAAACGTCGTTAGTGCGCACAGTGAAAGTTTTCGTCCTTAGATCGGTGTGTACCACAACAATCCCCACCGAGTGATTTTTCTCTTAGAGGTCCACTTATCCGACGTAGATACCTATATTATTTCCCTCCGACTTGCTGGATTATGTAATAACGAACAACCTCTTTGTAGGCAATGACTCTTTTCTTTTTGAATCATAATCACTCGCAATATTGCTATTTAGGTCCCTGAAAAGCTTATGAATTAGACGCTAGTACCCACAGCACAACTCGGTCCAAAACGGCGATTCATGCCACCCTCACCAATGAAGCCACGCACGCAAATCTTCGTCGAAGAGCCATTTTACTGTTCAAGTTTGACATCATTTCTACGAGTCTGACTTCCCCTTTTTCGTCCATGAGGGGGATTAACGTCGATGCAGTCTTTGTGCAGCTCGGTCGTCGCTAACCAACGACATACATATCAGCTCATGTCAAATGTTCATTAGAATTGAATGATATTGTTAAACGTCTTCGTGCACCTTAACATAAAGGGCATTGTGTAATAGCTGCACAGATTGCTGTTACGTCCATACAATGCCGTTATACTCTTCCAATACTTACTTTGTGAAGACGTAAAGCGACTACCCAGTCTACTATTTATACTCTACTAGATTGTATATCTTTTCTAATCACACGACAACAACAACAACAACAATAACAACAACAACAACAACAACATCAACAAAACAAGCCAACACAGGCACAAAAACTATCTCAGAGCTCATTGGGTGGGTGGGAGTCGACGCAAAGAACAAGTGGGTATTCCACGGAGCGTCGCGGGTCAAAAATGGCTCTGGGAAGCACAAACGAAAATGCAGGAGACTGTGCAGGATTACACACTTGCATGGCTGGGTGTGAGGCTTGCGGCCCCCCTTTTTCCTGCGATTCGTCAACTTGACAACGGAAAGAAGTACCATGCACGGTAGATAGACCTGTAATGGCAAGGGCATTGACTTGCGGTCTGCCCGATACTTCGCTGAGTGCCAACGCTGATACGTCGGCTCTCTTGTCGAGAATCACTATAAGGTAGCATCATAATACTAGAAACACTATGCAGGTAATTAGACCTGCATCGAAGAGCACTGGAATGCGTCCTGCTCGCTGTTTCGCCGAGATCATACGCTGATACGTGGATCTCAATGCTGCACACTGACTTACAAAGATCAGTAACAGAATTAATAGACGGACTGTACAGGATTACCAGACTTGTACGGATGAGCGCGAGCCTTGCGGGCCCTCACTCCGTCACCGATGCATGCGCTGATACGCGGCATCATTACTGATCACCCTCTTGAGCCCTAACGATTTATGACCGACCAACTTCCTCAATCCTCAAAAGGAGGTTAATCAACGATTTCTTCATTTTCGGAGGCTAACGTTTGGTTAAAGTAGGCTATTAGATCACAACGCACCTCGGTGCTGCTGTAGACTATTGTGTTTCAACGCACTTCGGTGCTATCATAGACTCCCGTTTTACAATGCACTTCGGTGCCATTTCGTACACTGTTGTTTTCCAACGCACCTCGGTGTTATTTAAAGCGCATCAGTCTTTAAGCTTCTTCCTGTTTCATTGGCGATAGAAAATATCATAATAACGAGTACCGACACTGGATGCATGAGAATCATCCACACCGACGTAACCTCGCGGTGGTCTGAGTACAGTGTTGGTATCCAAGACCAACGCTAACAAAAAAAGTAGAAAAACAATTACAGTTAAGCAATATATAAAATTTGCAACTGTAAACCTCCTATATAGCTGAAACCTTGACGTGGTTGGGAGGCTTAAGATCGAAAGATCAGACTAATATTAGCTAAAGTTATGGTTCTGAACGCACATTTCCCGGGTAGTGGGTACAACCACGCCCCGGACGCAAACACAATAATATGTAGTGTATATAGGGACTTTTTTAACATCAAACGTAGATGCCTACTCATGACATCTACACCTCTCAGATAGCGAAAACCTTGACGATGGTTGAGAGGCTTAAGGCTTTCTCGCACTACGCACTTCACGCTCGCTACGGCGAAGCGAAGAAGAGCAGTAGGGGCTAGAGTTGCCGAACTAATATTCGCTGAAGCAGGGGCCGTATCAATCGGACTGGGACTGATGTCTAAGTTCGAAGAGGGAGGGACGGATACGGGTAAGGACCTGCTTTTGGGAGCGACAGTCCGGACTGTCCCTCCATATCGCGTGGCAACAGTGCGTTAGCACTGGCCATGCACTCTCTTGACGACTGGAACCTTGACGAGGTAAGAGAGCTTAAGGTCGATATCCATCGACTGAACTAATACCAGAAAAATTATTAGAAGGGCCAATTTCATGGGATACCTCCCTTGAAAGGAGTGCTCGTGAGGGGCGGGTAGAAATTGGATAAGGCCTCTTAGAAATCATTTTACGACTAACGTTATCCTACATCAACGTTAATATTAAGTGTTTTAGGAAGTCGAAATAGGTGTACGTCGAAAGACTTACAATCTAGTCTTTTTCTATGCGCCTACAGCCTATCTTTCATTAATCAATTCAAGCATTGTGTATATACAAAGAGTCGGGGTGTGGAAATAATAAAGAATACGGATTCTGCTCGTGGTGCTGCAAATATAGAGCCTAAAAGGAGGGAGTTACAGTTATTCATACGAATATTTAACAATAACCTCATCAGCTATATATTACTGAATGTAGTCCTTCTCTCTATATGAGGCTATGGTAATATGGAGCAAATGTCGCACACCGTGACAATTTATGATGCCATAACGTTCCACTATCTTGTTATTCTAACTCTAAACCCGACTGTTCAATCTGCAAAGGCTAAAGCCTGATCAAAATACCGAAACATGCGGCAATGCTCCTACCGTTGGACCCATATGGTTATCAGCGACCAGTAGGAGGACGCTTCCCACGAGTTCGGGTCCAATACCTACTCTCCTCAAAAGTGAACTTCTTGCCGCAGGTCTTCATCTTTTCCTTAATAGAAGCCTCAAGCTGTCGGTCCCGCTGGGCTTTAGCACCCGCCTCAGCGGCTTCCTTCTTCCTACGCTCTGCTACTTGCTGAAGTCGCTGGTCTGAGACTTTACTAGCCTGGGCTTCACGCTCCTGATGTCGAAGCCAATTTGCGTGCTTGGTGTTGGCCTCTTGAATTGCCGTCTGTAGTCCCGCCTTCGTAGCGAGATACTTCGTGAAGACATCTTTGTCTGGCACACTATTCTCCCGTACATGTCGGGCAAGTGATTGAACTACCGTACGGAACGCCTTCTGGTCCGGATCGAGGAACGGTGGTAGGCCGCATATGGCGTCCAAGGCTTCGTATGAAGCCATGTCGTGTTTCCACCCGGCAATGTACCAGTTGTGCATGTGCACAGTGTACATGTCTAGGCCTAGAAGAACCGCTGCGCCATGAGTGACGAGGTCGATATGAACAGTGGTCGCGGCCATTCGGCGAGGAGTATCACCCTTCCAGTTGGCAACTTCCTTGATGTACAGGCAAATGCGGTGGACTCCAGATCGGTTCGTGTCGGCTTGGAGATGGATCTCGTCATGCGCATTGATGAGTAACCCAGCCTTAGTCGAAGCCAGTACGAAGAGCGCCTTGGGTACATTGCAAATCCAGTGATTGCCGTTGAAGATGGAAACATTGGCGGAGCCCTGGGTCAACCACTTCCGATCACCTTCTGACATTGTACGTAGATCTGGCTGACCTTCGTTCTTTCCTGTATCATTGGTGCGCTTGGACTTGGTTGTACCGACCGGAAGAATAGCATAGTTCAATATGCTAAGTCGAGGACCGACCTCAGACTCCCCACCTAAGGGGTTCTTGGGCGCTGGGGGCGGCATGCTAGTATTTGGTTTAGTATAAGTATATAAAGATGATTGGATAGTCATCTTGTACCTTGATTGGGTATCGAGAAGCGCAAAAGGGTTCGGCGAGGGATCCATGGTGTAATGTTTTGAAGAACGAATTCTGTTGTCTGGAATTGTCCCTAGAGTTGCGGTGACCGTGGGTTGCATGCAGGCTGTCAATTCGAGATCGGGTTGAGTGGTGCTAGTATGCAGGAGGCGGTGTTTATATACTCAGGAGGAGCTCAGAAAAGGCGCTCGGGCCTCGGAGACGAACAGTGAATACTAGTGAGGGCCCAACAAACGGCAAGTAATCAAGGCAACTACACGAGTAAATTACACCACGTTCCCATTTTCCACTAGAATCCTTCGACGAAGACAAACAGCACATTCTATCAAACGCGTGGAAGAATTTTACCAAGCTGTCTGTTCCATACGTGATAGCGCCTGCTCACACCGAAACCTTTCTTCTCTAATGCAAGCCTCTTGTGATCTTTCCGACTAGTGTCGATGCCATAATGCAACATATTTTGCATGAGCAGTAGTAATAGCTTTCGATAGGCGAGGGTAGATGGTAAGGTACTTGTCGAACTCCTTTATCCGCATCCACAGTAGCACCATTACAAACTTCTGAGGCGATAGAACGGGAGAAAGAGCCGAAGACTTCTTCTTTCGGATCCATTTATAGATGTAGGCCACAAACACCATCAAAATGCTGATACGAAATCTTATTTTTCCGACCCGATGTATCTCAGTTCTTCGAATAGGCAGTGCACAGCTCAGGATCGAGAAGAACGGCCGCGCTATGGGTATTTATATCCTCGCGAGCATTTCTAGCAGCTATCCCATCTGAAAGGGCGGGGCCTTTAGGGTACGAGGCGCACCAGGTACTTGCAGATGGATACTCCTCCGGATCGGTCAATGTGCTCGGAGCTAATTTTCTGTCCGAAATGATTGCGCCGTATAGAGTGCTGGGCTAAAAACTTGATTGGTAGAAATCTAATAGACGGCCATTATACTGACCGACTTGTAGTCAGGTCATCTACATAGATAAAGGGAAATACCTGGATAAGATATTCATTTTAGCAATAAGTTAATAAGGCGAGTTGCGAGGATCTTATATAGTAAACGATCTGCTTGCCTGACTACCTAATAAGAGATTTGCTAGCAATTAATAACAAGCAAGCAGTGAAACAACACGGAAAACCAGCACCATGCTACACCCATAATCAGTACAGAGGTACAAATGTTTCTGGGACCACACCCTATTTATACCATGTAATCTCTAATATTGCTATTAAACAACCAAGGTCCCGTGGTGTAGTGGCGGCACGTCAATTCCAGGAAGAACTCCTCTATAAAGATTGAAACGAGGGTCGCTCTGTGACGAAGACGCCAGTTCGATTCTGGCCGGGATCGAAATATATATTTTTGCTTTTTTTTTGTCTTTTTTTTTGCTCCGGATGTTGGATATAGATGCCTGTGAAGGAAAGGCAGGGCGGTCTGTCTTTCATCTTTATGTACCTTTCGTTTTATAGGTAACGCCTTCTGCGGTACATATCCGCTATATAGGTAACGCCTTCTGCGGTACATATCCGCTATTGATTGATAGACGTAAACTTGAAATCGATGAAGTAACAAAATCCTTGATTCAGGTCTGTAGATTTAGGAGCTGGAAGATCCCCATCGGGCCATGTATATAGATAGGGATGCTACCACGACTCTATACCGCAAAGTTCACGCATTCTATAAAATAGACGGGTTCATACGGGTTTAAGAATACATCCTCTTCCCTAAGTTTTATCTATCTACTGTACGAATAAAGTGTCTATGCCAAACGATCCAAGATCACACCCAAGTGTCACGGAGTATATCAACCCAACCATTCCCGAAACCATTCCATGCAAGATACACCCCCCTACCCATCCCACCAACCAAGTCCAAATCCAAATCCTACATCCCAAGTCCAAGGGCAACAATCAATGACCCTTGGGAGGATGCTTCCCGAAGATCTTCTCATACATCCTACGCTCCTCCACATCAAACTTCCCATTCGAACGCAACTTCTCGCGCATCGAAGCCCCCACCTTCTTCTCCTGGGCCTTCTTACTCGCCCACAAAGCAGCCTCCTCCTTCTTGCGCTGATTAGCGACCTGACCGTGCCGCGCATTCCACTCTTCATTCTTCTTCTCCCACTCAGCCTGCTTCGCCTCCCTCTCCCTCATACGTGCGCGGTGCTCCTCATGCTTGGACCAAGTCAAGTACTTCCTATTCGCCGCGGTAATAGCATCGCGAAGGCGCTCATTGGTCTCGAGATAGGCGTCAAAGTCATCGACATCGGGGATGTAATCCTTGCGGACATTGTACGCGAGGGTGCGAGCAACACTGTCGAAGATACGGGTTGAAGGGGTATCCATACAGACCGGCAAAGCGCAGACGGCGTCGATATCTTCGTAGGATATCAATTCATTCTTGAAGATCGCCATGTGCCACATGAAGTTGTGATGGGTGTACATCTCCATGCCGAGCATGACGGCGGCGCAGTGCATGACGAGATCGTTGTATGTTGTGGTGCCGGTCATGCGGCCTGCTTGGGAGCGATGATGGACAATGCGCATCAGTTCGCGGATGAGGAGGCGGACACCCATGGGGTCGATGTCGGAGGGGAGGTGGACTTCGTTTCGGTGGCGTCCGACGAGCAGTTCGGGGGCCTTGTTTGAGGCGACGTTGAATAGGTACTTGGAGACCTGGCAGATGACCTGGGCCGTTGGGCCTGAGCCCTGGAAGATTTTGACCCGGACGTTGTCGCGCAGAAGCCACTTGCGGTCTTTCTGGTTCCAGGTTCGCAGATCCCTGATGTCGCTCTTTTCCTTGTCGATGGTCTTGGAAGGTGCCTGGTTGAGCGCACTAACCTTGGGGGCTGACTGTGATGTCGAGACATTCTTGTTCGTGGAGGTCGGTTGAGGGGTGGGGGAGTCGGGGCTCAAAAGCCCGAAAGAGTTGGACGTAGCCATTGTGGTGTGATAGGCAGACTCGATATTCGTTGGTGGTGGTATCGTTGGTGAGTTTATCGTCGATCGTGCGTGTTGAGGAGAGGTTGTTCTATAAAAGTAGTGGTGGGGGTAGGTTTATATATCGTGGAGTGCAGCGGTTTTAGCGCTATGACGCTACAAACGCTCCTACATCTCTCTATATCGGGAAACGCAGGTGAAGTACTTGCAAACGCCCACGGACAAGGATTCGACTAGGAATTCGAAGTAGCGCTTGTCAGTAGGCTGGGAGTTGATGAATATAATCCGAGCGTTTGTCCTGTATATACCGTTTGAAGAGTGTTTGTCAATGATACCAGCGCATCCAGAGCACAGCGAGTCGTTCCCCATTCATATGTATCGTATGTCTTGATATCCAGGTCATTAATCTCCAGTCTCACGACCGCAATGATCACAACACCACATCACTCCTCCTACCCCTTCCGCATGACCCTACTCCTCGTCTGCCCCCCGTCAATCCTCATACCAAAATAATTCAACCTAGGTTCACTCCCCTTCTCCACACGATTCCCTTCCAAATCCACAATATTCCAGCTCTTGCGCCAATCGCTGTAGCGTCTCCACACCGACCTGTCGTCTTTGATCTTCTCTTCCTCAGGCATGGTTGGATAAGCGAGTACTGCTGAAACGCTAGCCTTTGTCTGTTCCTGATTTTGTTCGGGACTTGGTTTCGGTCGCTGGGCTGGGGTGGTGGGTGAGGCTTCGGGGTATCTCGGTGGTTGGCTGGACGGCCATGAGTCGTAGTATGCTGGTGGTTGCGACTCTGTTCGCGAGGGCGCTGGGGATCTTGGGGAGGATGTGGAAGCGCTTCTGAATCCTCTAGTCCATTTTTCAATTTCCTCTTTCGAAGCCTCGAATTGCTTGTCTCGGGGTGCCATGTTGAGGAATTGGTGTACTTCGTAGGAATTCGGGACTTGAAAGTCAGAACATAAAGTTGCAGTCCGCGCCCTTTATACCCCATCCCAACCCTCAAAGTCCGCACCGCGCTCTGCACAGCCACGTAAAATACAAGGCTAAGACAGCATGCCAGATACAAATACCTCACATATCGTCAGTGCATCTGATCACGATTGCGCATATCCCAGAACGCTACACTAAACGCTGACATGCACCACTTACCCTTTCGCACACATGCATGACACACTACAACAATATCGCATCTCTGTGTATTTATAGTACATCATCAACGACCTAACCCCCAATAAAACAAAAGAAATGAGAAAATTATATGCAAGGCCAGCGAGAAGATAGAACAAATCCCACACCCAGAATCAAGCGGTGCAAAAAAAACCATACATCTATCCAATCTAATCTAAATCTATACACATCCCCCTCTCTTTGACCCCCTTCCTACCACAACTAACACCTACACTCAACCCCCCTCCTCGCAACACAAAGATACTTGACACCTTTATACGGCTGAACCCCACTCCCCAAGCCCCGACTCATCTTCGCATCGACGCCCAAACTCTCCACCTTGATGCCACTCGGCAACCAGCCCTTGACAGAGAAGCCCAGAGTCGCAGCAGACGGCATGAGGACCTTGTTCTTTTTTCTTTCTTTCTCTGCATCTGTAGCTCCGGCTCCAGCTCCCGCTCCCCGTTTCGCATCCTCGGCTGATGATGACCGAGATTGATATGAAGCTCCACCCTCATCATAATCATACGTATTAGTAGATAAAGAAACAGGCCCCCCGTCTAAGTCATCACTCGCCTCAACATCGGCACCAACAACAGTTCCTCTAAGTGTAGCCTGCGCACCCGTGCCACTCCCCCGATCATTAGCCATGAGAGCACTAATCTCGCGCCCATTGATACGCCACTCAATAGCCCGGTCACCCGGCGCATACACAGCTTCACCCCCCGCACCCCTCAGTACCCTAAGGTCCGTCACGTTCCTGACGGCCGCAGGGAGCGGGACATGCACGACCATATCCTCAATCGTCGGAGCACCCGTGGTTCCCGGCGCAGCGGAGGACGAAGAAGCAAAACCCGCACCTCCGCGCGCTCGTCCCGATAACGAGGCGGCGGCACCGGAAAGGTGAGATTTGCCCGTGAAGCGCGGGTTGAGTAGGAGTCTGACTTCAAAGTCCGCAGCCGCGGGACCTAGACCCGTCTGCACCGATACTGTTGCCGGGATATTAAGTCTCGGACCGGATTTCGTCGAGGCGGTGGAGAAGGCGTCAAGGGCGGCGGGACCGAGTAAATCGACTTCATAGCCGGCGAGCACGAAGCGGCCATCCGGCGGCACGAAGCTGAGTTCGCCGGGCCTTTCTTTCCACCGATTGAGGCGGACGCAGGGATGGAAAACGGGGAGGGCGATGGCATTGGCGATTCCGCCTGGACAGGCTAGGGATAATTGTAGATCCGGGATCCCGGACACCTTGGCCGTGAAGGCGATGGTGCCGTTCGCGATGGCGGCTAATGGACGTCCGGACGGCGAGATGGTGACGTGCAGCGTCTCCACGATATCGACGTACATCTCGTTACTCGTGTGTCTGACATTCGCGCGGCGCCAGGGGACAGGACTAGCCGTCTGCGCAGCGCTCCCACTCCCCATGCCCATGGCGCCACTTGGACTCAATCGCGGAGAAGCGCCCATACCAATGCCCCCGAGCGAGAAGGCCGAGCTCCCCCCTCCGCCGCCCAAACTCGGAGTATTAGACGGCAAGCCCACCTGGCCGAGAAGTCCCTTCAACAGGCTCGGCGCGTCGACCACATCGCGCAGCGCATTCGGCTCCGTGCAGCTCACGACGCCGCCATCCACCATTTCACCGAGCAGCTGGGCGACGACATCGTAGTTTGCTTCGATTTTACTGGCCAGGAGAGGCGCGCCGAGGTAGTCTTCAAAGGCGTCGGCGACACGGTGGAGGAACTCGAGGATCTGGAGGGGGCCGGCGGTGTCGGTGCTGCAGGGGCAGAGGAAGAGGAGTTGGTCTTGGGTGATGCTGTAGAGGAGGGTGGAGGGGTTCGTATTCGGGAGGTAGATGAGTGGGGGGCGGGGCGTGGGGTGCGCGAGGTAGAGGGGGAGCAGGGTGGAGGGTGGCGGAGGGCGGTTGTTGTAGAGGTGCTCGAGGAGGGGGGTGCTGCTCTCGTCAGTTGGCCTTTTGGTAGTGTAGGTGTGAGGGGAGGGACGGCGCACTTGTTCTCGTCGAAGATGTAGAGCGCTTCTATTGTGCTCATTGCTCCTCGGATGCTCCACAGCCCGGGCTGGAGAGAAGAGAGAGAGGTGTGGTGGGGGAGGGCGGAGGGCGGAGGGTGGTCGTGGGGGTGGTAGCGGGGAGCTTGCGGAGGAGCTGTGAATCAGACCCCTGCTCCTCCGTCCTCCGCTTCTCTCCCGACTTCTTCCACACCACGCATCCCTCTCACACACCCCCCCGCCACGCCTGACGGGGAAAGCAATGGCGAATCCCGACCTCTCCTCCACAACACCGACATTTAAAGAAGCGCTCAAGCAAGACAGAGCGGAGTACGATGACTGCACACCTTGTCGCGTTATAGGTATGCCCCCTAACCCCCCAAAGTTTCCAGAGCCTCGCCTAACAAAAGCAAAAAAAGGAAGTGGCGCATTCATCGGCCTAGGCACCTACACCTACATCTCAGGTCACGCACAGCTCCGGGCACAAGAAGCCGCGATACGCAAGAGCGGGAGCATGTTCGGCATGGCGAGTCGGCGGGCGGGCATGACGGGGACGGCGGCGGCGTTGGTGGGGTTGGGGGTGTACAGGTGGTTTGCGTAGTGTCGTGTTATACGAATCGAGGTTACTGTACAGTAAGGGAGGGAGGGGCTTGTAAGAGTGATGTAAGTATATGACGAACACAATAATACGTCAAGTCTCCGGTCATGGGAGGATATTGTAAATATAAACCGCTTTATATGTGTGATATGTAATGCAGATCATCCCCTCCATCCTATCCCAGCCTACAGGACTCCGACCTACAAATCCCCACCCACCCTAGGCGCAGCGGCCAGCCTAGTCCCCTGTCCCGGCCTGGTATCAGATAGATAAGATGTAGAATAATGCTAGTGCCCGTAAATGCTGCCGATCCGCCATGCAAAGTACAACCCTCGCTTGTGAAACGCCATCGCTGGATGCAATGCAGAAACGCCGACCCCCTTTCGACTTGTGATGGCGCTATGACATGCGTCCTCTCTTGTTTCCGCCTCCGGGCCCCTCTCGGCGATCGTTGTTGAAATCGAGGTTGAAGAAATCCTGCATGAGCTTCCGTTTCTGGCCGGCGCCGTTTCCGAGTGCGACCACATTCTGGGCGGCGGCGCGTTGCATGTTTCGGGACGAGGATCGGTGTGACGGGCGGCGAGGGGCAGGGAAGGCTCGGCGTGCGGCCGTCGGGAGGTCGTAGGGGGCGTTGTCGACGGGACTGCTGGCAGGGTAGGTTTGCGGGGACGAGAAGTGGAACATGGTGGGCAGAGGCGTCATGTCGCCGTCGACAGAAGGCTCTGCAGACACTGGTGGGGGTGCCGAGTCAGAGCGATCATGTCCCGGCTCAGCAGCACGCTCGATGGCCCGCGTATCTTCGGGGCTCGAATTTCTCTCCATTGCCGGCGACGAGCTGCGGGCCCGTTTGTCTTCCTCCTCTTCGCTGTCACTCGTCGGAAGCGCCCCGTCGAGACGCTCCGTAGCCCATTGCCGTATCCGCCGGCCCTCGCCCGAGCCGAGCCCGATTTCCTCTTTGTCTACGAGGCCGAGAAGATCCTCCAGTGCTTGCTGGTAGCCGTCGGACCGGGCGCGGTCGATATCCGCAAGCGCGTTCTTGTAGAGATTGGTGACTGTCAGGGCGGCGCTACGGAAGGCCTGGTGCGTGTCGGGCTGCGGCGTGGGTTGCCGCCGTCGTGTCTTGGGGAGCGAGGTGTTGAGGCTGCGCATCGAGTCCATGGTGACGAGGTTGCGGGGTTGCGGGGGCTGCGAGAGTTGCAAGGGTGGAGGGGCGTGGAGGGAGGTTTTCGACGCTTTCTTAAAGGAAGGTGCTCGGTTTATGGTCGGAAAGGGCGGTTCCGAAGGTGGCCCCGTGACGCACGGTGGCCGAGGAAGGGAGTGCGGAGTGCCGCAGCGGCGATATCTACCAAATCTCGTAACCGCTAGGCAGTAAAGGACTGACAGATTTTCGGTGACAACATTCGAAGGTGGGAGACGCTAGAGGCAAAGGCGGAACATTTGAAGGGCCTGGAGTGGCAGGTGGGGTTCTCGAGTTGGCGTTGTCGGCATTCTGCTTATGTCAGCACTGCACGACGTGTTGCCATTCCATTTATCTCGACGTGCGAAGTGCTGGCTCCCTTCAGTCTGCCCCATGCTGTCTCCGATTGAACAACTCCCCGCCGAGCTCGTCGACCTCATCACGGCCGACTTTGACTTGCCGGAATATCAGCACTTCCGGCTCGCCTCCAGACAGACCCATCATGTGACGCGCCCATCCTTCTACCGCTGCTACTTCGCTCGCCGGACTACGACGCTCGCAGCATCGTCGCTGGACCGGCTGCTTGCAGCTTCGGCGTGCCGTCATGTAGCCCACCATGTGTCTTCGCTCTATATCCGTATTCCGACCCGTACAACCATATCCATCCTGCGTGATATCAGCCGTGTCGGCATCTATCCGCCACCCAAGCGCTTCCCCACGATTACCGACGTCAGATGGGGAGACTGCAGCCATGAGGTTGTAGCCTTCGACCAGGTCATGTCGGGTGAAACCAACGACACCAACGGCATTATTGACCAGCTCAGCAGAGCAATGCGTCGATTTAGCAACCTCAAGGCCGTCCACATTTTCTACATTCGTCACACCGGCAGCTATCGAGACTTTATGTCGTCAGATCCGCCTGCCGATAGCTTCAAGATAACATCGCTGTCGTTCAAGACCATCGTCGCTGCCGTGGTGAAGAGCGGCGTCCACATCGAGCAGTTAAATACCAATGAACCCTCCGAAATAAACAAAGCTTCCAAAGCGGGCAAATCGGTCTTTATCCTACCGCTGGCACTCGATTTACCAGCCGATCAGTTTCGCGCTCTGGGGCCTGCCTTCTCGTCCCTCCGCGTGCTTGTCCTGAGCCTCCGCTTCGATCCGCCCGTCTATCGCCGTGATCGCCAGCCTTACCAGGACTATTTCTCCCCTTTCATCAACTGCGCTACAGCTTTGGAAGAGTTAAGATTGTCCATTCAGAATGGTTTCATTAATCCAAAATCCACGACGAACAAACAGGTGGTTACGCAATCAGTTGCCCGCTCAGTCAGGCTACCCAGATTGAAGCTCTTCGCCGTGAGGCACGCCGTCTGTTTGTCTGCCGATATGCTCATATTCATCAAGGCCCACGCGTCTTCGTTGCGCCACTTGAATATGCATGATTGTTGCCTTCCCGACGGAGGATGGACGACCGTGTTAGAGTCGTTTAGAGAGCTGGGCTTGGAGTATTTACGTCTCTCGAACCTGAAATATCCTCTAGGAGACGTAGTGCCGCACTTTGTTTTGCGGTGGCCAACGTCAAGGGACGGGACGCTGAAAAGGCACATTGTGTTGGATGTGAGGCGGAAGTCGGAGCGAAGAAGCATGGATGAGATGCTGACGGATTGTACCTCGCGCATGCATCCTACTATGTATCCGCCGACTCCTCCTTAATATTCCCTAGACTTTTCACGCTGGAAGAAGCAGGTGCTACTGCTACTCGTAATAGGCATATCACGTGTACCATGGTTAAGCCGTGCAGGAGTCACCAAATTCTCGGGAAAGCACCCGAATAGGGCAGGAAGGCGCGAAGCAAAGTAACGAGTTCGCACAACCAACTGATGTCTCTGTTTGTCTATCTAACTACACAATACAATCCTGCCAATATCCTAGGAGAGGCCAAGTGTAAAGAGATCTATTCGAAAGAAAATACTTCTATTGGAATGGGAGTGAGTAGGAAGGAAGAGGAGCACACGCGTTCTGTTGGAGGTCCCTGATGAATCGCTTCTTTTCTTCCTTTCTTCCTTTCTTTTGAGGTGGGATGGATGCGGAGTTCCGGTTCATAGGGGCGCGATGCCTGGTTGAATCATGTAGCACTTGTCGAGTTGTTGAGTTCGAAAGAGGATCGTCCGCTGGTAGTACATGGTGGCGAGATGGTATCCGATCGTTTTCGAGCTTTGCGATTAAGGAGATCTGTTTTGCGAAAGGTTCGTGCACCGAGGTTCGTCTTGAGGGCGAGGTGCGGGAGAAAGTAGCGATAGACCAATGGAAGAACGCTGCCACCTGGTGTTGTATCTTGCGAGTAGTGTGTGTTGGTGTCTTTTCTTTTTCAATGGCCCATAAAGTATTGATCCAGGTCCTTCTGGTGCGCCTCCAGCTTTCCCTGCTGCATGTCCGCTTCCATTCCAAAAGAACTCTTTTCCCAGTTCCTTTCCCGCAGGTATTCCTCCTCGTCTTCCACCCGATTCAGGTATAACCGGAACGCAACCATGATGAGCGTAAACCCCACAGCGCACAGCGGCACCACGCAAGCCATACCGCCGACTGCTGCAGCGGACGGAAACACGGGCGGTGGAGGACGTGACGAAGCAGTGGCAGTGGCAGCGGCGAGCTTCGAAGCTTTGATTTCGGCTTTTTCGGCTTTGGACTTCTTTCTGCTGCTTTTCGAGGGGGAGGTGGTAGACGAAGATGTAGACGCGGACGTAAGGGTAGCGGGAATGCCGTCGGCGGCATCAGAAATCGCAGACGCGATCATGGCGCCCGTGTCATCGTCACCGGAAAGCGAGACCACCGACGCGATCAACAGGAACGCCATGAGGACGTGTAGTAAAAAGACGGCTTTGGGAGACATTGTGATGAGCAGCGCCTGGGGATCGCCAGAACGATGCAGCGCGACGAGCCTGACTTCTAGTAATGGTATACCCACCCCCGGTCTACTACACCCCCCACACTCGGGCCGCATAGGTACGAAGTGCGTGGCGGAGTAGCCGTTCCTGGATCACACTTGATGCGTTTCGCATTCTGCGCTGGGCGATTTGTAGAGCGTTGGCGCGAGTTGAAACGAGCGACGGGTGTCATTGGGCTGTGGGTGGAGTTGGGTGACGGACGTCTGGGCGCATGAGGAACGGTGTTCGCCTTCGAGGGGGATCTGTGGATGTTTGGGAATCCGCCATGTTCTACGAGTCGTGCCACCAGGGGGAGTGCTACGACTATGTTTTCTTGTATGCTTCTCTTCTTCTTCTCGGCGCCTTCGGATGCCTCGTTTTTCCAGCTCTCGACACGCCGCGTCATCACTGCCTCCTCACGCCTCACCCACCGCACTTGGCCTCCTTCCTCTAATCATTCTTCCAACTCTTTCGTTAATCTCGTCTCCCTCAGGCTCTCCCTCAGGCTATGCGGTCGCGTAACTCATATCGGCTCAGCATCTTGAGACGCTTCACGTCGCACCCCTCTCTCGTGATTGGGCCCCCTACTTGCTGTCCGCCATCACACGCGACAATTCCAAATCCTCGTTTACCGTTTTAGTGTCGCTGGCGTACGCTGCGGAGTTTCAGCGCCGAGCTGTGATCGAGGCTTGGGGTGCTTGTTAATGTTGGATATGTGCACCGCCACTGTCGTGTGGCTGACGCGCTTGCATTATGTAGCGAGCCACCACCGACGTCATGCGCCTTGCTCACCACACCAACCATTATTACACAGCCTCCCACCTCCTTGGGTGACATCTCTTTCATGTCCATATTAGGCTCCCAATGAGGCAGCCCCAAAGGGCCTAGTTCGCGTAAAAATGGAAATCTTCACGGGTGGGGGCGGAGTGATGGTGTGAAGAACGAACGAAATACGAACGGCGCAGTCACAGGGCAAGGCTTATGCTTACCGGACATACACCATTATGCACATGTAATTGAAAGGGCCGTTTGTAGCCGTAAAGACGATTGTTTAAAGCGGCTGCGATCCTCGATACAACTTCCGTGACCACGACATCACACATCCAACATGTCGCACAACCTCCGACCGGTACCCCAGCCCATCGGCATATTCCCGCAATTCTTCGCCCAAGCGCCAGAAACCCTGGTGCTGAAAGAGCACGTCCTCTCGCTCACCGGCGACTCCTTCAGCATCAAGCTCACGAATGGCACGCCCATTGTGCAGGTCGAGGGCAAGGTGTTGTCACTCTCTGGTCGTAAGAAGGTGTGCGATATGGCAGGCAACCACCTGTTCAGCATCCGGAAAGAGCATTTCCATATTCATACCACGTTTGGGGTCGAGGATCCGAAGGACCAGAAGATTATGGAGGTGAAGAGTAGTCTGGCGTGTAAGTTGTCTGGGAAATTTGGGGAGATGATGGAATCTGACATATTTGGCAGTGTTTGGTAGTAAAGCGACGGCGACGTTTACTTCGCTGAACGGAAAACAAGAGACGCTCCAAATGAAAGGAAACTTTTTCGACACGAGGGCTGAGATTACGGATGAAACGCAAGGCGGTATGTAACCCTCATACATCCTATTTATACCTGTTCGCGCTCATTGCTGACTTGATAACCAGGCCTCGTTGTCGCGCGCATCGACCGCAAGATTCTTAGTGGCAAGGACCTATTCTTCGGCCAGCAGACGTACGCAGTGGAAGTCGCTCCGAATGTGGATATGGCCCTGATAGCCGCGCTGTGTATCTGTCTGGATGAGAAGAACAACGAGAAGTAGAAGTCGTCTAGGTATCGAGACGAGTGGGTCGCTTTCTTTGAGTCGGATTAGGATACCCTGGTGTGCACTTTGCTGTATGGTTAATGATTTATTTACATGATGGTTTCGGGTGTAGTACGCTCTATGAATCAAGTATCCCTATTTAATGTATACAAACTTGCTTTTAAGGACCAATTGCGCTGGGGAAGCAAACTGTATGATGGTAGAAATCTGCAAAATGTGTAGGCCACTCAAGTCCATCGCGTACTCAGTCCGTCTAGAGTGCTGAGTGGAGCATATTTGTTAAACTTCCTTTGAGACAGTTTCCAGGACTAGCAATAATATATGAACGGGGGCTGATTCCAGAACAGAATTACCAGGTGCGGTTAGCGCCATCCCACATTTCCCGATCCTTGCATCCGTGCACGAAATGATAGAGGAATCATTACAGATTAGTGTAGATGGTTTTCCTACCGGACTTCTTTTTATTTGAGTCATGCTTTGGAATCAGTGAGATATTGGGAGGAGGGATGGTACTTCATGGTATAAGTACGGGAGTGTAGTTCTGAAGGACTGAAGTATCCACGCACTTCTTCACTCGCTTTATATATCCTCTACCATCTTCACAAAAGTATTTTCGAAAGACACAATGTTTTCCTTTGCGAATTCCTCGCTTTTCATCATTCTCCTAACGTCACTCGTTTCGGCTTCTCCCATAGTATCGCCCAACTCTGCTTCCACCATCCAACATCGTCACTCGGAGGTGCAAAAGGCCGCTTCTGCCAACGGAAAAGCCATCTACACAATCACCAATGCAGCCGAGAATAATGCGGTTGTAGCAGTCAAAATCCATGCCAATGGAACGCTTGGCGAGGCATCGATCACTGATACCGGTGGAAATGGTAGCGCGTCCGTGAACGTTAATGGGACACGCGCTATGCCTGATTCCTTGGATTCGCAGTCTGCTCTTACCATTGCTGGCCATGTATGCCATTTACCGCTAACAAGTTCCCCTAGACGATCTTGAATTGGGCTAATCCATCGTGCACAGCACATCTTCGCCGTCAACGCAGGATCGAACACCATCTCCATGCTCGCCATCTTACCCCACGACCCACTCCGCCTCCAACTCATCGGAAAGCCCGTCAAACTACCCGGCACCTTCCCCAACACCGTCGCCGCATCCTCCGAGAACGCGCTCGTCTGCGTCGGCACAACAGGTTCCAAAGCCGGCATCTCGTGCGCGAACTTCGACGCGAAGAACGGCATCGGCGCTATGGATGCTCTCCGACTATTCGAATTGGGTCAAAGCGATCCACCGGTCGGTCCCTTGAACACCGTCTCTCAGACCTTCTTCTCGGAGGACCAAAACTTGTTGTATACAACGGTGAAGGGCGATCCAGCGGCCAACAAGACGGGGTTCATCAGCGTGTTCGCCGTCGATAAAGGCGAGACAGAGTCTTGCGCTAGCACGCTCTCTAAAGCCGATACCCGATCTAGTCCCGTCGGTACCGCTGTACTCTTCGGCTCCCAAGTCATCCCCAGTTCTAAACCCCCTCGCATCTTCACCACTGACGCCTCGTTCGGCGCGGGCATTCTCACTCTCTCCCCAGAAAACTCTGCCGCTCTTACCGCGAACCAGACCGTTGCGGACCAGAGAGCTACGTGTTGGTCTACTATTTCCGCTTTCACTAACACTGCGTTCGTGACGGATGTGGCGATTGATAGGATCCTTGAGATAAGTCTTACCGACGCGACGATTCTGGCATCCGTCGATTTGAGGGGACTGACGCCGGATCCGGGACTCACTGATCTTGGGTCTGCTGGCAGGTTTGTGTACGCGCTTAGTCCCGGGAACGGGACGACGGAGGCGGCTGTTAGTGTGGTGGATGTGGTGAGTAAGAAGTTGGTGCAGCGTAAGGGGTTGGGTGTGGTGGGTGTTAAGGGGACTGCTGCTGGGATGGCTGTTTTGCTGTGAGTAGGTGGTGAGGATGGGGAAGTTTGATGAGTCGGTTCTCGGAATTTTGGGTTGTGTCTTTCTTTTCGTGTCGACGTTGTTTGGTAGCATGTCGTTAATGTATTCTCTTGACTTGACTGAAGACAATCACCGGAACGTTTCGTATTCGCTGTTTGATGCTGGGATCATGGGGCCTATCGCATAGGCTTTTTGATCTTCTGATAGTGTTTATACGATTACATTCTTTCTTAGCGCATCGCTTCTCTTTTATAATGTAAGTCATGGTGACTACGTACTACAATAAACTCCATTTCTCATATAACCCTAATCGGAGACAGAAAGGTGTAGGAGCGACCTGAACACTCCCGATGATATTTGTGTTGTGTAGTTTTTTAGGGTCCATATTATACATGGCGCATGTGTGTGACCACTCGTGCATCCATGTCCCGTCTTTTGCAAGCACCGTATTCGGAAATTGTTACACCGAATGGAAAAAGAGTTGAGGTTTCTCCAGGTTACTAGCACAGATGTCTACAACTCTCTTAGCTATTATAGCCAACACGCCAAGACCTTGACGCCCGACAATGAGTTAGTGATGGTAGAGAAAGGGAAATATAACGAAGTATGTCTCGAAAGTCCGCCATATTGGGTACCGTGTATTGTGTCACGGTGATCGCGACCTTTCCGATAACGAGATCCCGAATACGGCACATGGCGTTAGACACGCACGGAGATCTGTGCACGTTTCAACCTTAGCTTGGACAATATATTGGGGTACCGGATAACCCCAACGTTTGGCCATGTATTAATTCTCAATGCGCATTGGAACAAAACTATGTTATGAGATGAAGATCAAATGCGTTGCTCACGCCCATTATCTCAACGTGGAAAACGTCATCCTGGTTTTTGTGGTTTCTGTTCAGCCACGTACTATTCATTCGCACCTATCTAACGAATCGCTCATCGCGAATTTGCACCCATCGTGTTGTCATACGGTATCCATACCATACGCAGTTAGGTCCGGGAAATATTTTCAGCTTGATTGGTTGCTTACAGGAACAGTACGCGCCACAAGGATATTCCTTAATCCCCTCCCTGGCCCCATCTAAGGCCGGCCGTCGAACCGCCCAAGCGAATGTTTCGCGGACACGATGTCCGGCACCTAGATTAAAGCTTTATGTAGGGCTCTTGAAAGGTACATCCTCCCCCAGTTCCGCAAACATGATTGGCGGTTCGATTACCGCTCACCAGACTCGTGAGCCGAACCTGCCTGATAGGGGAAAGATCGCCGGATATATCATAGTAAATGGCCTAAACTCTATACGAAGTGTAGCTACTATGGTCGTGTCGAAGTACCTTAGGTCTCCCGCCGCATCGCCCAGAACTTTTCAAGCTTTGAATTCCTCTCGCCATGTAGTGAAATCTATCACGATTTCACCCACGTCAGTCGCCCGCCTCAAAGTAACGTCATTTTTGCACCCACCAATCATCGTTCTTTTGGCGGTGCTCACGAAGATGATGGAGCATGCAAATGCAGTGCATGTGACACAGGAGTATCTTGCCGAGAATATCAGTCACCGACTCCTCATTATCGCGTCTGTCTTCATACCCTTGGAAATCGTATTCTTTGTTCTTTTCTACGTCTCAAGGTATCTAGCAAAGACCCTTAAAGGGTGGGATGTGTGGCTTTTAATACCGGCCGGCTTCTTGTTCAATATCGGGTTGTGCGTATGCTCAATTCGTAAGTGATTCTTCCTCTACCCAACACAGCAACAACTAACGGTATCACAGTTGCAGTCCATCTCGGAGGCGCAGGACGTCATGTCGAGTCGGTCAGACTAGAAGACCCGATGAAAGTCGTAATACGTACGAAGATCCAAAAGGCCTCCGAGCTGATCGACTTCGCTGCCATCACTGGCTCGAAACTCGCCGTCCTCGTTCTCTACTTGCGCATATTCAGTCTCCCTCGATATCGAATCGCGACGTGGGTCACAGGCGCAATCGTGATAATAACCTGGTTGGGCGCATTGATAGGAAGCTTGACAATCTGCAAGCCTTTGGCGTATCAATGGGATAAAGATATCCCGGGCGGTCACTGTGGAAACCTCATCAGAGGCTACCAGATTATCGCATTTCCAAATCTTTTGAGCGATGTGATTATGATGGTGCTCCCCCTACCGGCCATTTGGAAATTACAGATGGGCGTCGCGGTGAAGATTGGCCTGGCTCTAACATTTCTGTTTGGTTCCGCGTAAGTGCATTTTTGCGATAACCCTTTCTTTTTCCAAAAGGCATAGCTGATCTGAGATGCAGAGGCACTATTACCTGTATACTGAGAATCGTAACTTTCTTCCACTCAAACACTCTCCTCACCGACCCGACGTATACCTGCATCACAACCTTCTCCTACCTCATCGCCGAAGCTGGAACCTATTTTATCGCTGCCTGCATCCCACATCTAAGGTTCCTCAAGAGGCGCCTATTCCCGGAGCAAAGTTTCACAAAGCTGGTGGATACGGGGATCAAGAAGTTGCCCGGCAAGGGTGAGACTGCCGGCGGGAGCGGAAGCGGAACTGGAAGCCGTTCGCGGAAAGGAGATGGGGTGCTGAAAACGACTCATATCAGTGTTGTGGAGAGTCGAATAAGAGATGAGGTTGATCCCGGTGTAGACGAGTTTGAGATGCAGAACAGGAGACAGTCTCGTAAAAGCGTGGGTTTTGCAAATGTGTAGAATAGAAATGTCAATATAGTATCGTCACGTGAGTTCTCGCCGTATGTTACTATTAATAACTTTCAAGAGAATCGGGAAGCTTGAAGCGATTCCACTCTGGGGTAAACAAACAAAAAACTAGCTCCGTGCGTCGTCCCTGGCCAGTCCCCTACTTTCTTCCCTGCCTCACCTATATAAATCGCACCGCACAACACCAATATTGCTCATATCTTTCAACCCACTCCTAAATCATGAGCCTCAACCAACCAAGCCTCAACTCACATGACGAGAACGTCACTTCGTCCTCGAATAGTACATGTAAAATGATGGAGCTGGTGCCAAGCAAACCAACCCCCTCTCAGTCGAAGGCTGCAACAGGCTGGCAAAGTCTCCCCGAGGAGATAAAGCTACAGGTAAGCTTCCCAATACGAAAATGTTTTGACAAAAATACTAACTTTGTCGCTTTTAGATTATCAGATATAACCTCAAGTACCCAAATGTCATCGTACCGAAAACAGACAACGCGGAGTACCAACGCCAGCTTGCGACATTTTCTCAGCATATCAACGTCAACCGAGATATAGCGCGTCTGTCTCATGATGTCTTCTACAAGGAGAACACATTCTTGCTCGCATCTGACGAGGTGGTCGAAGGCCACCAGTACTTCCGTCGATATTCTCCTCGGCTACCCCACCCTTCTATTCGCCCTCTACTTCGTAAGATTGTTTGGTCTTCCAAACTCAGCTCGGGTGATTGGGGCATCCTCCGCCGCCTCTCACGAGGCGAATATGGCGTCACAGGCTTGAAGGAAATAACCATCGAATTTGATTGGACTCTGGTAGGTCTAATATTTGGTATTGACATCAATATATTCCTCGAATTTCCGATGTTTATGTCATGTCTGGGCATGACAGAGCCTGTGGTTTTCTCGACAGAAGGAAAGGTCGTATTTCGAGGACAAATGATAGCACCAGTTCCCGGGACGCATTGGACGGCGACTGTGGATAGGCATATTCAAGATGAGGTGGAGGCGAATATCAGGGAGAAGTTACGGTTCAAGGAGCCGGGATTCAAGGAGCCTTTACTCTTAGATGAGTATCTGGATGTGATAGAAATGTGGCTCTAACCTCAATAGAGGTTTTATTCATGCTAGGGTTCGAGCAGGAGTCGAGATTAGGCTACAGGCCGAGTCAATCATAAGTGACTCACCAATATTATGACATGCAATCAAACTTCCTGGCAATGGAGTTTCAATAGATAGCGAATACACTCAGGATTAGACCGGTTGCAGCAACTTTGGATTGCGCATGACTATAACATATGGCTTCTAGAATGTACTGTAGGTAAATGTGCGACTGGATTAGTCTACGATAACGTGACTTTTGATATGTAGAATCCTTGCAGATTAAGTGCAGACTAAACGAGCATTTGGTTATGTAATCAATGCTGTGCCGCAGTGCCGCACATATTTTAGGCCACAACTTTGTTTAATAGTTCTTACGACAGCTTTGTTAAATCGTTCTTTCAAAGTACCTTTATTTACCACCGCATTACCAGAGAGAGGAAGGGCCACAATGTCAAGAATAGGTCCACCCCGACGAGGATTAGAAGCTCGAAACGAACACTGGAATCTCTCGGCACGGGAACCTACCGAAACAGAAATGGTTGAAGACACTTCGACGGTAGCAAAACTCGGCAGGTCAGAAAGCATGCCTCTCAATCTGACTTCGGAATATTTTCTTCGGAAAGACACGCCTCTTTGGGTTACCTGTGACTCTTCCTTCATAGCTTCCGGAAAATATAGCAACACCGAGCTCTCCTTTGGGAGTGGCGGCTTGCATGTCTCGTTTCGGAGCAATCATCCAATCGAGATTTCCTTTCGGGTCTCCGTGTGGTTGAGACCTGCTGTTCGACTTCAAGCAACTTTCCGAGACGGATGGAAGAAGCTGCCGAATGAACTCAAAATGAAAGTCCTTGGCGTCTCCCTCACGGATACTAGGCCTCTCGAACCTGGAAACACATACTATCTTAGCAACTTCCTCCGCATGACCCCAGAAATTGCAGCACTCGCCAAAGAAGTATATTACACCACCAATACCTTCAAAATCCCACTGTATCGACCTTGTATGACCCTCCCTAATCCCGCAATTCGTCGATACGTGCGCCGTATTTATATCCTTCTGTCGTACATTCAGTTGGATCGACACTGGGATTGGGTACGACGGTTAGCATGTGGAGAGTTTGGCTTTCATGGTCTTCGGCATGTCACACTGGCCCTCTATACCGCCGAGCCTTACCGTCTTATCAATTGCGAAAAAGAGAATCATCCTCTAAAGGCTATAGAAGCTTCAGGGGTGAAAGTGAACTTCGCAACCAAGGGACAAGCTGTTTACCTACAAGACACTCATATTCGCGATGATAAGATGCAATGGCAGGGTAGGGGCATATGGGAGAAATTTGTCGCAGATCAGGTCACCTTTAGAGATGGAGTTACAGAACCCGAAGGCCCGTCTACCGAAATGTTGCGCCTCCAATGGCTAGAAACACAGAAGCAAGAAGCCCTGAATCGTAAAGAAGAACATGATGCATAGGATGAACAATACTGAAGGTCTCAGAGGAGCTCGGACAGAGCGATGGAGGAGCGCGGATATGCTTTTTTCCGATCCTCTCCTTTCTATATAGTCTGCTCTCTACTCTGCCTTCTATAAGGCAGTGACCCTTTAATCGATCACTTGAATCTATGTTATCCAGCTCGTTTTTCTACCACAAAACATAATCCGAGGTAACTAATAGGGATAGATATTTGAGATAGGCCTATCTATTCTTCAGTCAACTCGAGTCTCATTTGCATGACTATATCATACACGGAGTCGCCTAAGGTTTACTACTACTAACTCTTCGAGTTTCGCACTTAACTGCATACGTTCCATCTAGAACTCTTCACTCCTACTCCTCACACTACAATCTGTAGGATTGACACAGGAATAAGTACAGAATAACCTATATGATTGCGCGCTATTATAACAATAAGCCCGATGGCACGTAGACATGACGTGTAATTGTCTGTACATGGTCATGCTTATGTGTCTTCTGATACCTAACAAGCCAATTGTCTCCTGTTCCAATTCCTATAATTAGATGACCTGAATTACGTGCAAGTAGAACAAAGCATATGCAGACGACTGGATCCAAACTCACCATTACCATGACGACATCTAAACCCGAGCCTGGTTCTTCGATACAACACCCCCTACGTCTCTACAACACATATCGCATCAACAAGAATGAGGAGCCATGGATAGTTTGCGACTATCCCACGGAACTCATATTTGAGAACGGTATCAAGCTGTGCATAAGCTGTAAATCTCCATACAAACTGAATTCGGCAAATCAGACATTCATCGTCTCCCGTCCACTTGGATCCAAATTTACAACATGTTGGAATTCACTCCCCAACGAACTCAAAAGCATGGTAGTTGAGAAAATTGTTGTTGATGATGTAGCGATAACACCCCGCTCACAAGTCTTTGGGTGGATGAAGCAGTGCCGGCGTTGCACACCAGAGATTGCGAAACTTGCACAAGACGTGTTCTACAAGAAAAACACCTTCTGTGTAGGACCTAGCCTTTACCCATACAAAGTACGTCGTTTCCAATACCATACAGTCCCCCGAGGGCGTACAATGTACTTCAAATTTCCAAAAGTTGGCATTAGCCATATGATTCGAAAGATCGACGTGTTCTTTCAGATACGGCGCACACTTACTATCAGACATGACATTCATAATTTACTATTCAGTCACGGCGGAACCCTGCCCCTCGAGTTTGTAAAAATCACAATAGATATTGGACATTGGTTTGATTGGGGCAGAAACGTAAGCGGTGTTAATTACAGTAAGGGATCAGAGAGTTGGATTTTCCGTTGGATGAATATATCATTCCCGACACCCATAATTATCCCGTACAAGGGGAAATTAACGTTGTTAGAAAAGGATGCGTATTCGTTTGATGGCCTTCAAATGCGATTAGCGGCTCTTCTTGGCATGACAGAGGCTAGGAAGGACGAAATTTTAAGGTTAATCAGGGAGAGAATAAAATTCGTGGCCCGGTAAGAACAGTCTGAGATAGGATTATCATGCATGAATGTATGGAGATAATCTTGTGGATCTAGACTCGAGAGCCAGGGTACCACACCAAATCATGATCGATAGTAGAGTTTAAGAAAGGCGCCAAGAGTCGTTCTATACGTAGCTCAAAAGGTTATGAGTGTGTTTGTATAGAGTCGAAATAAAGTCGTCAAAATTGTAGTGAGTCATTCAATCATATTGTTGTTGCAGAGTTTCATCACTACGATAGGGTGGAGAAAGTGGACGGCAACTGCGATTACTGTATTGTCTCTATAGAAGATCATTTTTCAAGGCACCTAATGTGCAATAAGAAAGGGTAGATATTATGCGGCACCATGTATGCAACGATGCTATCCCTAACTGGTGACTTCGAGGGACACACTAACCCAGATAGGTTAGGCATCAACTGGTAGATTCAACGTACTATAAAGTGCCCGATTGTTTACCGTGGAACTTTCCCTCTTGAGATCTTCGGCTATACAAGTATTTGCAAATCAAAAGGTTTTTCCAGATACGGCTAGAATGGCAACCTCTAAATCTGTCGAAGGCTGCGTTAAAAGCCACAGCAGGATCCCCGTCAATCCAAAGGTAAGGCAATTACTCCAGATTCCGAGCGATAGCCGCTTATAAATTTAGGATACCCCTGCCCTTACTTCCGCTTTTGCGAATGGCTGGAACAACCTGCCTGTGGAGCTAAAGCTGCATGTTCTCTCCTTTGATTTGGTCCTGGACAAGCCTATCGACTCCGTAACCCTCGAAGATAATCCAAAACTGCGCGAGAATCTGTTCAATTATCTGCGAATGGGTCCAGAAATCGCAACCCTCGCGCGCATTCAATTCTACTACATGAATGAATGGGAGGTCAGCTTGTGGAAGGGTCACAATAGTTATTTCTGGAGATACAAGAATCCTGGCACCAACCACCTCCTCCGTCGTCTTACTGTGTCGCTCTCCAAAGGTAAGTGTCTTTGACATATAATCTATAATCAACAACCAATAGGCATGGTATCGACAACTAGATTAGCCATGAACGCCATTACTGCGGTGGCAAACAAACCGCTGACTTTGAAATTATCTTCTAGGTTTTGAACACTGGATCTGGCTAGCAAATCTTGCCGCGGGAGGATATGGATTTAGAAATCAATCCCATGTCACTCTCTGTATCGATGCCAGGGCCATGATGCGTGATTGGCCCGATTTTGACGAAATGGCGCCCATTATCTTCAGGTGCCATGGACAAGTGAAGTTCAGACAAAGTAAGAGCGAGGATACGCTGGGAAAGCAAAAGAGGCTTCGAGAGAAGATTCAGTTTGATGGGGAAGTAAAGCGAGTGTATACAATTGTCGCAATGTTTTCAATGTGGTGGAGCGTTTCAAACTTCGCTTTCTTCTTTCTGTGGGCGGAACTGAAACTCGACTTCTTGTTCCTGGGTGCCGTACTTACTCAAATGTGGGCGCAATGAGCGGATATATGGGCATTGAGCAGGAAACTATGGGCCCCGCCAGAGGAAATATGGACGAACATGTGTAGCAGTGCAAGATTCTTGATGTGCGTTTGATATCGGCAGAACCCCGCTGCGCAAACGCCCGTAGCTAGTTATTTAAACCCCACCGTGGGCGTCGCACACCTTCAATACTCCCCCCACCAGTAAGTCTAGAACATGGAAAATATATCGAGCTCGAAGAAAAGGAAATATAAGGGTACACTCGATATGGAAGAGGCCGCGTACGATACCTTCACTGCCGATATCACCCAGCCCACTACCGCTACGATTGACTCAAAGATGACCGCCGATATCACGAAGCCCGCCGCCGCTATGGGTGACTCAAAGACGACCGCCGATACCGAAGTCGCGAAGGTGATCGAACTCCACAACCAGATAGTACTCCTGCCTCCGCAATCGATTTTCATCCGTTGCGACTCCATGATCTCAATCCAAACAAACGATGGACGAGGTATCTACGAACAAATGTTGATCGCTGCAAAAACCCCGTTGCTTATCGTAGCATCTGGTCGTGGACTAGTCTGCTCGACAACGCAAGACCTTGGACCAAAGTTCGCCGCGGGATGGAACAAGATGCCCGACGAGTTGAAGCTGCGCATTCTAGGCTTTGCGCTGATAAAGGAGGAAGACATAAATTATGACCATGGAGCAAATGTGCCATTAGGATGGGCTCGGTTCAAGCGTACATTGCTATACAAGTTCTTAAAGTCGACACCCGACATTGCGCGACTGACAACCGAAGCCTACTACAGCAATAACAGCGTGCAGTTGCACATACATATGGGGCGAGACTATAGTTACACATTCAGTTATCCCAAGGCTGGCAGGTTCATTCGAGTTCTCTATATAAAGGTACACCTACACAGCCTTGACCTACAAGCCGGGTACCATTTACAAGATATCGCCAATGGTCGTTACGGTTTCACCGGTCTTAAACGCGTCGATATACAGTTCGCATGGTTGAATATACACCCGATGGAGATGGAAAACCATTTGGCGCCTAACAGGATATACTTTGATTGTGCCGGCAGTGTTGAATTCGAGGACGACCCTCCGTTCGAATACATATATGGCAATGTCTATATCGGAAATAGGAGACGTGCAGCGGTGAACGACCTGGAGGCATTTATTATGGGGCAGATCTCATTCAAGAACTGATTGTCACGACACAATGCAACAGTAGCTTGACAAGAGAACCACGAGAGCGGATGGAATTCTTACTCTGTAACAGAGTGTTAGAGGGATCACGAGCTGGAAATAGTAGGTTCAGGTGATCAATTGGAGGATCACTGTCTTAGAGGAAGACGAGCAAAAACTCAGACTATATACAAAAGAGATAATCTAGATTAGATAAAAGTGCTACTAATAGGTGACTACTAAGCTCTTATCTAAGCCTGTCCTAAGAGTAACTAATTAAGGTTCTCTTTAGGGAGCCCTGCTCCTAGCAGGGCGTCCTAGGCTCTTATTAGGTACTCTACTCCTGTAACACACCCTCTAGGTAAATAGAAATAAGCATAGCAACACCTATTACTGCACTCTTCTATTTACCTAATTAAGAGCTTAGCGTAGTAGGTAACTATAGTAGTAGTAAGGTGTAATTTACTTTTATTTACTTGTTTACAAGCTATTTACATAGGAAACTCTTGCTTTTTCTAACCTTCTCTTCTTTACTATTACTACAATAGCCTGCGTATATACTAAGCTCTTCTTTAACTTCTATAATAATCCTAGGATTATGCTACTTATAGCGTATACTAACTAGTAATATAGTCTTTAAACTCTAAGACTACGTACTACGCTGCTGCTACTACTACTTATACTACCTATACTACTTACTACTCCTCCCCTCTGCCTCTACCTCTCTCTCTACTCTCTACTCCTGCTAGCAGGAAGCGTAGTTATCTATCTAAGGACGCTGCTGCTCTTACTACTGCTACTACTACTACTACTATTACTACTACTACTACTACTACTAAAGCTACTACTACTAAAGCTACTACTACTAAAGCTACTACTACTAAAGCTACTACTACTAAGGCTACTACTTGCGTATACGTAGAGACCTCTAAGAGTCCTATAAGGAGGGCTCTAGCTACTCTCTACCTAACGCGTAGTATATATTACACTATATTATATAGTATATATATTACGTTAGCTATTACTAGCTAGTTACTTAGTAACTGCTATAACGTGTTACGTAGTATATATTACTAGTAGTATACCTCTAGGCATAAGTACAAGGCGCTATAAGCTCTTCTTAGATATTTTTTATATAATTACTATACTAAGCGTAGTGTAGTCTACTATATATTAGCTACTATACTAAGTAGCTAGTTACCTAGCTAGAGGATAGTACTACTACCTTAGTAAGATTAATCTTTATAGCGTAGATTATAATTATTATATTAATATATTTGTAGTAGGCTTACACCCTGCGCATAGTAGTGTACACACTTATAGTAAATCTATTTAATATAGAAGAGGAGGCAGGCGCTTTAGGCGCAGGGGACAGAGGCTCTAGTACTCTCTAGGATAAGGCTACGCTGCGTAAGCAGCGCGCTAAACTCCTAGTAGAGTTATCTAACTTTATATAATTACTAGGATTACTTAGCCTAGAAGAGAGAGGCTTATACCCTCCCTGTATAATAATTTGCGCAGTAAGGGAAGTCGCGCCTCTAGAATTAACTCTATCTCTACTTTCTTACTTTTCTCTTACACTAATTCTGTAATCTGTTACTCTAGGCTCTAAAGCCTTAGAAGCTCTCTAAACTTCTAAAACTTTTACTTACTTAGGTATTTTGTAAGCCTGTTAGCTAGTATATTAGCAGTAGGCAAGTACTGTAAGAGAACTAACCCTAAGAGTAGATGTTATTTTAAAGATAAGATAAATTTAATAGAGTCTACAGGAAGTGCTATAGAGGGTTTATATACTAGTCCTAGGCTAGTTCTAGGTAGGTTTCTTAGTAGGCTTCTTTAGCAGACTTTAGCAGACTTCCTTAGCAGGCTCTAAAGGCTATGCCTAAGGGTTACAGGGTCTATCCTCTTACATTACTCTTTTCCCCCTCTCTTCTCTTTTTTATTTATTATAGGGGTTCTGTATACTATATACTGCCTCTAGGTAGGTTCTCTTTTCTTAGCTATTCCTTTTTCTCTATTTACTGCCTTTACTGCCTATTGCGTGCTAACCTGATTTGCTTACTAGTTCTCTAGGTAAGAGCTAGTTACTCCCTAGGCGTTTAGTTTAGCAAATAGATTGCAGGGGTCTAAGCTTATAGCTTGCCTATCTAGACAACCTAAATTCTATAACCTTCTTTCTTTACCTCTCTACACGACTTCTATCTAACTCTATTACAGCCTCTATTTAAGCCTCTAGGATACCTCTAAAGGTCTTTAAGTACTATGCCTCTCTCTCTAAGACCCTGCGTTAGCTGCGCTAGCTGTAGACACTAGTTTACTAGCCTTAGACGCCTTCTTACTATAGTAGTAAGGATGCTCTAACTAGGTTAGGTTCCTCTTATTAGGTTAAGCAGTCTAGCTCTGCGCCTCCTACAGCACCTTCTACTCCTATCTAGGCTCTAGCTCCTACAGCTCTAGCTCCTATAGCTCTTACTATAGCTCCTGCGCTAGCGTCTAGTGCGTATACTCCTTAGTATACCTACCTAGGTCCTAGTTCCTAGTTTACTCTACGTTATCCTAAGTAGTACAGCTAGTATAATTAGTATAATAATCTATATAGTTACTTTAGAACTTCTATTAGTTATCCTTCTTACCTAGGATATAGTTCTGTAGGTTCTTCCTTTCTTAGTACTTACAGGTTATTATTATTAATATAATAGTAAAGCAGGAACCTTTAGATCTACATTACTTCCTTACTAGTCCTGTTAATTAGTACATGCGCTATATAGATACCTAGAATAATAGGGCTTAGGCTTCTAGTAGAGAGTATTTCTCTAGAGAATCTAGGGCTAGTCTAGGGTTTTAGGATCCTTAATTCTATAATCTGCGTCCTAGGTTAACTCTAGTTCTGCTAGCTCCTGCTTGTAGAGTTACTCTAGCTATAGCTGCCTAGGTATCCCTCTAGTTAATTCCCGCTCTAGCGACTTCTGTTGCCCCTCTCTAGAGGGGTTCTTCTAGCTAGCTTCCTGCTTGCCTATCTACTAGAGCTTAATAGAAGGCTCTAGTTGTTTAGGCTGTAGCGTTATCTTTAAGGGCTTCTAGAAGTACTGTTGCGTTATCTTTAAAGGCTTCTAGAAGTATTCTAGCGCAGCAATCTATTAAAGAGGAATAGGTAGTTAATATTTAAGAGTTAACTTCTAAGGCGTCTCTAGAGCAAGAGAAGGAAGATAATAATAATAATACTATTAATGTTTACCTACTATACTTGCTACCTTCTCTTACCTATACTTATAGTAAGGAATAACAGGTCTTCTGCATTACTTATATAGAAGGTCTTATTATTAAAGAAGAGAGTATATACAGTATTCCTATTTAGTTCTATAAGACTACTTACGTAGCTTATACTTATAACTAAGTTACGTATTATTCCTATAAGTGTCTTTCTCTAGTTCCTTCTAGCTTCTACTAACTGTATTCTCTAGGGCCCTAACTCTATTCTAAGGAGCTTGCCGTAATCCTTAAGGCCTATAAAGACAGAAATGCAGAGGAACTTAAGGAATTACTCTATATATACCTTCCTCTAATTAAGCGCTACTTAAAGGAGTTCTCTATAATAGATACTAGGAAGTATCCTAGTTTAGCAGCTTCTATAACGCCTCTTAATAAGATAGACTATTATAAGGCTTCCTTAGACACTACTTAAGCTACTCTAGAGTCTATCTAGGCTATACAAGGGTTTTTTAAGCAAAACCTCCTTATAAAGTATAGAAAGGTAAGTACTTCCTTTCTTCCCTGTTCCTTTTATATAGCTAATCTCTATGCAGTTAGATAAACATAATGCTTATATTACTAGCTTAGGAAGCCGCCTAGATTGTGTTGCAGAGGAAGTCTAATTAGCTAACGTTACCCTTAGAAAGTACATTAATAATAATAGATAGTTTACTTAGGAGATTGTTAAGTTAGTAGAAGTTATTACAGAACAGGAGTTAAAGCGTTCTAGGGGTAAACTAGGAATTTGTTAGGAGCTGTAAGAGGATAGACCCCGTGACTCTTAGGTACAGCCCTTAGAGCCTGCTAAGGAAGTCTGCTAAAGTCTGCTAAAGAAGCCTGCTAAGGAACCTACCTAGAACTAGCCTAGGACTAGTATATAAACCCTCTATAGCACTTCCTATAGACTCTATTAAATTTATCTTATCTTTAAAATAATATCTACCCTTAGGGTTAGTTCCCTTACATTTAAATTTAATCCCTTTAACCTCTAGTCTTGTCTTAGACTCGCTAGAACCTAGGAGAAATTACTAGAGGTATACCGCTAGGAACGTCTCTAAATAATAGACTTTTTAGTACGCACGCAAGTGCTACGACAGCAAGGTTAGAATAACTAAGAGATCTAGGAATAGCTTGTCTAGGACCTTATTAGTTTAGGTACCTAGGAAGAAGCAGCAAGAGAAATAGTTAGATAATAGGTAAATTAGAATACTTTAAGACCTCTAGAACAGCTAAACGTTAACGTAGGCATACTAGAGACCCCTAACTATCTATCCTGTTAGCCTACCCTAGCTTTCTATAACAACGTTAGTTTTACAGAGGCCTAGTTAAAAGCATTTATAAGGGCACAGGTGTAGGAAGCGCTCTAAGCTGCGCTAAGCGCTCTACCTACTAGTCTTACAGTAACTCTACCTAATGTACCTACTACAGTTCTACTAGGAGAACCTGTTACAGTTCTAGTTAGACAAATTAAGGTATTTAACCTAGAACTCTATTCTAGGAACTGCAAGGAATACTGCTAATAGAAGTAGAATATAGAGTATAAACTAGAGTAAGACAGCCTAGCCCTTAGACACCTGCCTAGATATATTTTTAATTGTCTAACTAGCAACGCCTCTACTATTACTATATTATAGGTAAACTAGAACAAGGGTAGCTCTATAGAAGATCTGTAGAGCTACTTTAACCTTAATTTCCTAGATTAGGAAGCAGGCCTACGCGCCTACAAAAATCTTCTCTAAACACGCTAAGGGGGTTCCTTACTTAATAACTTTAACGCTAAGTTCCTTACTTACGCGAACAACTTAGGAGAATATAAAAATTATTCTTTACTAAAGGAAAGGTACTTAGAAGCGATTAGAGATAACCTTTACAAACTGTTAATTAACGTAGAGCTACTAGAAGAATATATAATCTAGGAGTTAATAGCCCGCGTTATTAGAATCTAAGAAAAGCTAGATTGCACTTAGGGAGCTAGCTGCAGCTATTGTCCTAGCTTCTATAGAAGTAACTCCTGCTAAGCAGGGAACTCTAGCAGAGACCCTATAGACATTAATCTACCTAGGTTTACTAGTTAATAAGGTAACCTAAGCTCCTCTAGGAAGAAACGTGTAGAATAGGTATTGTTAGAAGAACAGGATAGGCGCTAGAAGGCAAATCTCTACCTATAATGTAGGAAGCTAGAGCATAAGGTTAGAAAGTGCTCTCTAGAACCTGCCTAGAAACTAGTGTAGGCTAAAGCTGCTGTTCCTGCTACTAATCCAGGTACCTCTAAATTAGAAGGTGCTTTAGATTTAGAAAACTAAAGACCTCTAGCTAAAGGCGCTACTAGGGGTACAAATATCAGTTAGTCTAGAAGGGACGAGGATAGGTCCTAGGTGTAGGATTTAAAGAGTTCTATAGACACTAGCCTAATAGGGAGTTAATAACAATCTACTTGTTTGTAAACAATAAGTTTATTGTAAAAATGCTTCTAGATATAGGCTACTTAATAGTAGCTCTTATAAGTAAAGGCTTCTAGAAGAAGACTAAATTAACGCGTGAACAAATAAACACGCTAATGCCTATTATAGAGGTAGGTAGAAAAGAGACGTACGTAGACTAGAGAGTCTACATGTTCCTAGATATAGAAGGACACTAGGAAGAAGTTTAGGCTTATAAAGTACCTAGGGACAATAAATAGGACCTCGTCCTAGGGAACTCCTAGTGTATTAAGAACTAAGTAAGCTTAGCACTAGCGAAGAAGTCTGTTTATATTAGAAATACAGAGATCTAGATCTAATACAAAAAGAAACAAGTTACTACTTAGATTAGAGCTACTG
>MU006815.1:99805-115714 GCA_010093635.1 Massarina eburnea CBS 473.64
CCTCTGTAACACGATCTAGGTAGCTTCCTAAGCTAGTAATATAGGCATTATGTTTATCTAACTACATAGAGATTAGCTATGTAAAAGGAACAGAGAAGAAAGGAAGTACTTACCTTTCTGTACTTTATAAGGAGGTTTTGCTTAAAAAACCCTTGTATAGCCTAGATAGACTCTAGAGTAGCTTAAGCAGTGTCTAAGGAAGCCTTATAGTAGTCTATCTTATTTAGAGGCGTTATAGAAGCTGCTAAACTAGGATACTTCCTAGTATCTATTATAGGGAACTCCTTTAAGTAGCGCTTAATTAGAGGAAGGTATATATAGAGCAATTTCTTAAGCTCCTCTGTATTTCTATCCTTATAGGCCTTAAGGATTACTGCAAGCTCCTTAGAATAGAGTTAAGGCCCTAGGGAACATAGTTAGTAGAAGCTAGAAGGAACTAAAGAAAGATACTTACAAGAATAATACGTAACTTAGTTATAAGTATAAGCTGCGTAAGTAGTCTTGTAGGACTAAACAGAAACACTGTATATACTCTCTTCTTTAATAATAAGACCTTCTACATAAGTAATGCAGAAGACCTGTTATTCCTTACTATAAGTATAGGTAAGAGAAGGTAGTAAGTATAGTAGGAGAATATTAATAGTATTATTGTTATTATCTTCCTCTTCTTACTCTAGAGACGCCTTAGAAGTTAGCTTTTAAATATTAACTACCTGTTTCTCTTTAATAGATTACTGCGCTAGAATGCTCCTAGAAGCCTTTAAAGATAATATAACAGCACTTCTAGAAGCTCTTAAAGATAACGCTACAGCCTAAATAACTAGAGCCTTCTATTAAGCCCTAGTAGATAGGCAAGCAGGAAGCTAACTAGAAGAACCCCCCTAGGGGGGGGTAACAAAAGTCGCTAGAGCAGGAATTAACTAGAGAGATACCTAGGCAGCTATAGCTAGAGTAACTCTATAAGCAGGAGCTAGCAGAACTAGAGTTAACCTAGGACGCAGATTAAAGATTTAAGGATCCTAAAACTCTAGACTAGCCCTAGATTCCCTAGGGAAATACTCTCTACTAGAAGCCTAAGCCCTCTTATCCTAGGCATCTATGTAGCGCATGTACTAATTAACAGGACTAGTAAGGAAGTAACGCAGATCTAAAGGTTCCTACTTTATTATTATATTAATAATAATAACCTGTAAGTACTAAGAAAGGAAGAACCTACAGAACTATATCCTAGGTAAGAAGAACAACTAACAGGAGTTCTAAAGTAACTATATAGATTATTATACTAATTATACTAGCTGTACTACTTAGGATAACGCATAACACACTAACACTAACTTTTTATTTTCTATAGTACCCTTGTTTTTCTATCTAAATTAACTTAAAAACTATCTGTTTATCGAAAAATAGACTCTCCTCCCTCTCTCTAAGCTTCTAGAGTTCTAGTTAGCTAAAATAGAAGGTTCTAGAGGTAGTAGTAGTAGTATTACGACTCTAAATTGCGACACTATAGCGCCTACACTTATAAGAACATACCTTAAAGAGCCTAAATTAGCTTGCTAGGGCAACTTGCGCTGCTTAGAAAAGCGTGTACTTAGGCTTTACCCTATTACGCTGCTAAATCTTAGTAAAGAGGCGTTTAATAAGTACTCTAGAGGTAATGCAGTTACTAGCGCACTTGCTCTGCACCTTACTACAGCACGCTAGGCCTATAAGACCTAGGAGAACATTATTAAAGCTATTATAGAGGCTATTAATAAGTGTATAGAGCTATTCTAAGGCCCTGCTAACAAGCCTATCGCTGCAGAACTTCGCCTTTAGGTTATCTAAGCTCTTACCTTCTTAGCTACTATTAGCCTATAAGCCTGTAACATAGCAGCCTTAAATACCCTCTTAAGTGCCTAAAGCACTAGTAACAGCTCTTGTAGTACTAGCGCTTACAGTAATAGTATAAACCTATCTAGCAGCTAGCTAAACTACCTGCCTAACACTAGGGCAAATAGCTGCTCCTATAGTAAGAGCATAACTACTACTAGGAGCAAAACTACTAACACCTACTATATTAGCTAGGCAGGCATTACTACAACCCCTAAGAGTTTAGAGGAAGATAGTAGACCCTCTGCTACTAAGAGCGAGTCCTAAAAGGGCAGGGGACGTAAGGCTAGACTTGCTATCCCTACCTAGAAGTCTACTGTAGTTAAAGAGGACCTATATATCCTTATTACTATGCCTGCTACAGCCTATCTAAATTACCTATTACCCTATGTTATAGCTTAGGCTACGCCTGCGCCTAAAGGATAAGGCTTAGTTAGCGCGATAGAGTATATAGCCTTTAGATTGCCTTCAGGCCTCCCTCGTTACGAATATTTATATTCTTATTAACACTCATTGCAGTTCTACTTTAAGGCTAGTCTATTATATTGAATATTTGTTAAAACAGAGCTATAAAGAGACAGGATAGCTTCTAAACAGGCCCTAAACGATGCTGTCTTGCAGCAAATACTTACTACTCTCTAATCCCTTTAAACTTTGCAGAATGACGACCGCGCCGCGCTCCGCCAGCTTTAAGAATAACTTAACAAAGCCTATAGAGCTATCTCTAACCTTGCTACTCTAGCCCTAGCAACTCCCTATTAGAATACTACAGACGATACTATCCCTCCTACCCCTATAGATAAGATACTAGCTAGTAATCTAACTAATACAGCTAACCTGCAGGTAGCACCTACGGCACTCCTCTTAGTTAAAGTTAAACTACCTAAGTTATAACAGAAACTACTGCCTGTAGGAACTTAGTTCGCTAGGGATTTAATCTCCTTTATAGCTTAGAAGGTTACTATAGAACACAAGCTCTAGGTTAACGCTAAGTTTATTAGCGGCCTAACTAACTAGTTCGTGTTTATTTAAGGCAACCTTACGCTAACAGTCTAACACGAAGTAGCCCTGTACTATTAGTAAGGCAGGTTTAACAGGCAGCATAATCCTGTAAACTTCCTTATTTACCTAGAATTTCGCTACGCGGATGTCCACGCTAGGGAGAAAGCACAGGCACGGCTTAAAGGCCTCTACTAGTAAAAGGATAAGTCCTTCTCTAAGTTCCTAATCTACTTTAATACTACCCTGTAGCAGGTAGGAGGAATAGAGTAGTCTAATAAGTAGAAGTTAGGAAAGCTTTAACGCGCTCTTAATAAGAATATCTGCACTATTACCCTAAACTAAGGCGTCTCCTGCACTAATTATAACTAGGCAGTTTACGCTTATAGCGTAATTACAGTTAATATTAAGATAATACAGCTAGAAAAGCAATACTAATCCTATTAGCCCTCTAGACTAAAGCTGGCCTAACTACAGCGAGATACCTAAGGAGATGTTATTATGTCTCCTATGCAGGCGACAGGCAGCTAATCTTGTAAAGGCTAAGGCAAGCAGCAAGCTAATTAGATTCTAGATAATCTTTTCTACTAGCGTAAAGAGAAGGGACAGTGCACAAGATACAGTTAGAGTAGACACGTTATAAGAGAGTGCAGTAATATAGTAGTAGTAAATGCAGTGTCCTTCTAAGGAGGCTCTGTACTTACAGACGTGGCAAGCTATAGCACGTTAAGGAAAGAGTAGCCTCTATTTTAGATATAAAATAGAGGCAGTACAGGGACATTAGAGCAGAGGAGCAGTTAGACTACAAGACAGACGACGACGTAGCTAGTATTTTAGGGAAGATAGATAGGGCGCTATTTTAGGTCCTAGCCTTCTTAGAGAATGTGCTCTACGTTAACGTTCTAATTAACTTAGGCTGCTAATGTTTCTGTGCAGTAAGCAAAGCGAAGGCAAATAAGATTAAGGTAGATTACTTAGAAATTCTACTACGTTGCCTTTGCTAAGCGGCTAGACTTGCGCAAGGACTAATAATTACTTAGATAGTAATTTTATCTTATAATATTAATAGTTAGCGTACACGGCTTGTAGGGTATGTAATACCTAATCTAGATTACGATGTAATATTTAGCCTTCTATAGCTTTAGCACTTTAGCGTTACCCTCTAGGCTAATTAAGAGACTCTAGAGATTGCCTAAGTATAAGGATTAGTAGTCTAGGAAACGCAGCGGCGCTAACAATACCTAAAACTAGTTACTGCAGTCTCGTTACTAGCTCTCCTGCCCTAGGGCCTAGATAACCTCTAAAGGTGGCCTAACGGCACGTTTATTACGAATCTCTAAGACATAACCTAGGTTCTAGCTATTACACTCCTAAGTAGAGGAAGCGATAAGAAAGAGCTTACTAAGGATAGCAAGTGCCTCCCTAAAGAACTTGAGTCGTTCTAAGACCTATTTAATAAAGAGAAAGCAGCAGGTCTCCTACCTTACTAGGGCTAGATAGACTACTATGTAAAGCTAAAACCAAGATAAGACAGCTCTCTCCTAGAAGCCCTATAGGGCCCTCTGTACAGCATGCCAAGGGACTAACTTATTAAACTTTAGCAGCAACTTACAGGCTTACTTAATAAAGGCTAGGTACGAGCAAGTTCTTCCTCTGCAGGCGCGCCTATCCTTATAGTAAAAAAGCTAGGGGGAGGATAGAGGTTGTGTGTAGACTACTGCGGCCTAAACGCGCTTACTAAGCAAGACTGCTACCTGCTCCCTTTAATTAAGGAGACTCTACGCACCTTGTCTGCTGCTAAATAGTTTACTAAGCTAGACATTTAAGTAGCCTTCTACAAGCTCTGTATTGCAGAAGGAGATAAACCTCTTATAGCTTTCTAAACTTACTTTAGACTCTATAAGTAGCTAGTCTGTCTATTTAGTCTTACAGGAGCTCCTACTATATTCTAAAGATACATTAACAGAGCGCTAAAAGAGGCACTTAGCCTATTCGCTACTGCGTATTTAGACGACGTACTTGTCTATTTAAATAGAAGCCTTTAAGATTATATAGCAAAGGTAAAGCGCACACTAACACTCCTTAGCAACGCAGGCCTCTATCTTAATCTTAGAAAGTGCTAGTTCGCTACAAAGACGGTTAAGTACCTAGGGTACATAGTTAAGGCAGGACAAGCTATCTACTCTAACCTTAAGAAAATTAAGGCAATTTGTAAATAGGAAGCCCCTACGTCTATACGAGGTGTTTAAAGCTTTGTAGGATTTGCTAACTTCTACAGAGACTTTGTGTTAAACTTCTCTAAACTAACAGAGCCCTTTTATCACCTTACAAAGAAGGATGTGCCGTTTTAATAGACAAATAACACTAAGAAGGCCTTCTAGAAGATTAAGAATGTCTTTATAGCAGGGCTAGCCCTAGTACTATAGGACCTAGAAAGGGACACGTTAGTAGAGACAGACTACTTAGGAGGAGCGACTAGAGGCTGCTTATTATAGTAGATTAGTAGTGTTTAGCATCTAGTTGCATACTACTCTGCTAAGCTAACACTAGTAGAGCGTAACTACACTATCTACGACAAAGAACTCCTTGCAGTTATTTAGTGCCTAGTTACCTAGATGCTAGAACTCTAGAGTGTTGCAAAACCCTTTGTTATACTTACTAACTACAAGAACCTTAAATACTTTACAAACACTAGAGTCCTTAGTAAAAGGCAGCACTAGTAGGCAGAACTCCTTAGCTAGTTTAATTACGACCTCTGCTATTGCCTAGGACATTTAGCTAACAGGCCTAATGCCCTAAGTTAACGAGACTAGGACGTTAGAACTCTATAACTGCAGGAGGCCGCCCTAATAACGCCCTAATTAATCTAGGTTGCAGTAGTAGAAGTAAGTAATAACAAAGTAACGCTAGGCTACTGAATATTCGCGGATAGGCACATTTAGGCTCTTTAGGATAAAGCTATTAGGGCTAACTCTAAACACACTATCTGCTTAAAAGTAGTCTAGTAAGGCGACTAGCAGTTTCCCTCTAGTGCAGACACGAGGTAGCAGATTAGTAACTACTTAGTTAGCGCGTATAGAACTCTAATATAGCAAGGAGTTATATAGCTACTAGTATAAGAACCTCTTATAACAGCTATTATTTAGCGCGCACATGAATTAGGACTTGCAGGACACCTAGGGAAGAACACTACGTTCTAGCTAGTCTAGCGCAGCTACTACTAGGATAGGATGTTAGAAGACATAACCTAATATGTTAGGAACTGCTACTACTACAGAGCCTATATCTTAAGGAAGAAGCGCTAAGGACTCCTCTAACCCCTCCTAATTACAGATTAATTCTAGTCCTAAATCTTAATTAACTTTATAGTAGACCTCCCCTAAGCTACACTAACGTTACTGCGTTACCTGCTCGTTATTACAGACTAACTATCTAAGTTTATTTAGCTAGAGGCAATGTGTACTATAGAAGCTAAGGATTGTGTATATAGGTTCTAAGACGTATAGTAGCAATTTTATAGCTTCCCTTCTACTATTATATCTAACAGAGGCTTAGACTAGCTAGGAACCTTCTAGAAAATACTTTGTAAGACTACGGGCATTAAGTAGCTGCTCTCTACGTCGTATTACCTACAAACTAACAGGGGCACAGAAAGGGCTAACTAGGAGGTCTAGGCGGTCTTGAGAATAATAGTGTGCTTTAAGTAGACAGACTAGGCAGACTACCTCCTAGCATGTTAACTCGCTTTAAACAACAGGGATTCTAGCGTTACTAGCGTTAGCTCTAACTTGCTACTTAACAGCTACAACATTAACCTCCTACAACAGGTTAAGGTCCCTAAAACGTTAACAAAAATACCACGGGGCCGTGCAGTCTACTTTGTTAACTATCTAAAGCAGAGAGTAGAACTAACTTAGGCCGCGATCGCTTTCCTGCAGCAGCGAACATAGGAGGCTACGAACTAAAGCAGATAACTAGCAGAACGTTTTAAAGTTAGAGATAAGGTGTAGTTTTCTATACAGAATGTTAAGACGAATTAACCTAGTAAAAAGCTAGATTTCCTGCAAAATAAGTACACTGTTACTAACGTCCTGTCCCTACTTACTATAGTTCTTAATCTCCTAGAGAGCCTGCACTAAATAGTCTATATTAACTTACTTAAGAGAGCTGCAGAGGACCTGCTTCTAAGCTAGAAGCTAGTAGACGCAAGGCTAGGCCCTGCAATTATACTAGAGGAGGACAATCTAACGCTAAATAAATAAGAGGTAGAGTCTATCCTTTGCGCTAAGAACGCAAGAGGAAGAGGCAAGCGCTAAGTGCTTGTAAAGTAGAAGGGCTAGGTAACGCTAACATAGCACCTACTAGAGGACTTTACAGATACAAAAGCCTTGTAAGAATTTAAAGAGAAATAGGGGGACGTATTACATTACAATAGACCCTAGAGGCAGGCAAAAAGGAAACTAAAACAAGTTTTATTAAAGACGGGCACAAGCCTGACTTTATAAAGAGGCCAGGACGAAGAAACCTAGAAGGCAGGCTAAACTACTACAAGACTAGCAAAAGCTGCTAGAATTACTAAAGGAGCTAACGCCCTAACTACTAAGACTACTAGAGGGGCAGGCGCCCTAACTAACACTAAAACTAAAACTGCTACTAAAGCTCTAACCTTAACAAAGAGGACTATGCTAAGCACCTTAACTAGACGAGCCCTAATTAGGATTATCTAGCTCTAACCTAGACTTGTCTGCTGTCTTGTACTTAGTCTTAGACAACAAACTGTTGTCCTAGGTAGGGACATCTAGAGCTAGTAGAGTCGCCCTAAAGCTGCTAAGAAGACGCAGAGCCTAAGTACAAGCAGCGCGATAAGCAGCCCTATTAACAGATTGCATCTACTCTAGCAACAGATAACTAATATAGAGAGTCCTACTAGCACTAGAATAACTACAACTAGGGGCGAATACATTAGCGTCCTAACAGCTACTATTAAGGCAGAGGGGGTAGTCCTAAAGACAGGCGTTGTAACCTTAGGTGTTAGGAAGAAGAGGCAACAGCGTGCGCTTACAGGGGCGCTAGTAGTAGGGGACAAGAGCTGCATAATAGGGCAAGGGCGTCGCAGGCAACCTAGTAAACGGGTTAAAGGCAGGCACTAGAAGACCCGTGAATAGATTAAATTGTAGAGACGGGGATGCAGAGGATGCTAACAGCTAACCTAAGAACAAGTTAAACTAGGCACTGCTAGGAGTTAACAGCAGAGAATACGCAGATAGAGGCGCTAAGAGGGCAGGCGGAGCAGGAGCTAGGGCTAGGCAGGTAGTGTTTATTACTTTTAACTCTTTCTAAAAGACATGTTAACAACGTTAAACTAACAGAGACAGGAAGTCTACTTATAAGCATTTCGACTTAGACACTCTGCAGACCCTCAGTCTGCTTGCTTACCTACTTAAGACAATAATAAGTTAGATTAAATTGCTACTTAACCTAACAGTGCGCGTCCTAAATGCAGTAGTCCTAATCCTAGAACGTGCGCTGCACAGCAGTTACTATATTACAGATGTTGCAGTTCGCAGTAGTTAGAGTTCTAATAGCGCTAGGCAGCGACAGCACTAAAGAGGACCTAATAATAAGAGCATTTAAAAACAGATCGCTAGATACTGTAGCAGAGGGGTCTAGCTAAGCTAGAGCAGACAGATTGTGTTTAGCAGGAGGGAGACTTGTCTGCAATGCTTAAAGAGCATGCTTATACGCGAGCTTCTAGTTATAACAGAGCTTTAGGAACTCTTCGCTAAAGCGTAGGTGCTTCCTAGACTTCTTACTAGCGCCCTAAACGATTATACCCTTTAACACTATATGCGTGTTGCCGTCTACATAACTCTTATTAGCATAATTAACGTACTAACAAGTACAGGCACGAAGATAGAGGTTTAAGGCTAGAAGCAGATCTAACTATGTGCAGGGCGCTTTCTGCTTCTAACAGGGTTCGCATTTATTAGCAGTTCCTATTAGGTATCTACAAAAACGTTAGCATGGTAAAAATAAGGTAAAGAAAGAGCTAACACTACTTAAGATAACTATATATCCTTAACTAATTTATGCAGCTAACGTACGCACAGAATCCTTCTTTAACACAACTAAACTCCTTGTTATTACTATTACTAATAAGCAGGTAAGCGCTAACTTTCTAACGTGGCTTCTTGCGCGGAGGCTCCTTAGACTACAGATATAAATAGTAAGTAACAACGTAGAATAGAGAGCGCTGCGATAATATACTAGAGAACTGCCTGCACAACTACAATCTCTACTAGGATTTAGAAGGCTGCTGTCTCTACGACTACTAGAACTAGAAGCGGGGTTAATAGACGCTATTATAAGAGACTAAGAAAAGCTAAGAAATAACGGGGCGAAGACAGAGCGAAGTCAGAGAAGCTGCAATAGGATAGAGGAAAGGTTAAGTAGAGAAAAGAGGACAGAAGGAGCTAAGAGTTTGTGTAGTAGGGCCTCGCTAAGTAATAATGCTAAGCTAACGCTGTAACAACACATAACCGTGCACAGACTAAGGCCTAAAGCGACTACTAGACTATAATATTACATAAGCGCCAAGCTCAGAGCAACAATTAGCCTGATAACTAACCTTCTAATTGTGAAAATTTTTTTTTTTGCGCACCACAGCTGCCGTCTAAAATTATAATAGAAAATAACAGGAAAACAGTATAGGAGGGGGGTATGTTATAGCTTAGGCTACGCCTGCGCCTAAAGGATAAGGCTTAGTCAGCGCGATAGAGTATATAGCCTTTAGATTACCTTTAGGCCTCCCTTGTTACAAATATTTATATTCTTATTAACACTTATTACAGTTCTACTTTAAGGCTAGTCTATTACACCCTAGGCAATCTGCAAAGCTATCTATAAAGCTACAGGGACTCTGCTAGAAGATCTCCCTAAGGCTACTAAGACTAAGACTAGCTAGGCTCTTATACTAGCTAATAAGGCTGTCTGCTAGCTACTTATAGGCTAGGAGAGTAAGGAGCTTATACTAAGGTCTATTAAGGCTAACAGCGCTGCTATTCTACAGACCTAGTATAACTATACTATACAGAACGTAGCTAGCTCCTACTACTTAATTACAGGTACTAACGTCCTTACTACTACTAAGATAGTAGAAGAAGAAGCCTACATCTAAACTAGTATAGAGCCTATTAACTGCTGCTCTTCTAGGCATAGACTAGCCCCTACAGGCTTAATTACATAGATTGTCTCCTTCGCCTAGCTAGTCTGCCCCTTCTAGCTTTTTAGCAGGAGCGATTAGGCTAAACAAATTACAAAAAGGCTAGTTATTAAATGCTATAACCTAGGGTACTAGAGGTACTATAACTCTGTAAAGTGCCTCTAGGAGAACTACTATAGTAAGTGCAGTAGCAGGTCCTAGGAATATAATAGGCCTTCTAGAGACAACTATATATATCCTAACTAGTGCGCTAACTACCTTAGACTCTACAGATCTAGGCACTCTACATGCCTAGCTATCCTTAAATAAATTAAGGATAAGCTCTAACAGCCTACAAAGAAGGAAATTACCCTTCTCTAAAGGGCAGGGCGTCGCGCCTATAACTAGGTACACTAGATTACTACCTAGGCTATAGCAGGTCTCTTACAGTCCTCTAAGGACTTAACTAGCCCTATACCTATATCTATACCTAACTTAATAGCGCCTAGTACTTATTTAGACTGTAATAAGGTTACTAGCAGCAGCAGGGCTTTAAAGGATACTGCCTCTGCCCTAGCTAAGAGGAGAAAACAGGCTAAGTCTACTCTATCTACCTCTATACCTTAGTTAAGCAGGCCCTAGAGGACTACAACAGCAGCTAGGCCAAGCCTAAATCTTATTAAACTCTCTACCTAGTCTGTAACCTAACAAGGAGACTACACTGCCTTATCTTCTGCTAAAGACACTGCTATAATAGATTCTAAATCCTTATGTTAGGACACCCTTAGCGACGCTGCCCCCCTGCTAGAAGAGGGAAAGACCTATAGATAGGTTAGGTAAACGTTAGTAGGAGCTTACCCTGCTACATATCTATCCTCGCGCTCGCGTTTAAGGATAGAATTAATATACTCTATATATAAGAACTCTTTACCTACTAGAATACGCGTACCTCTACCTACCTAGGCTATAAACACTACCTACTAGTAGATGCCTAGAGAGAAGAGGAACGCAATAACTAGGAGGCTTAGCGCCCCTAGGTTATAACCTACACCCTTAAGAGGGCAAAACTTAGCGTTACCTACTAGCTAGCGCTTTACTAGAGGGATTTACAATAGATTAAGGTTAATAGTACCTCTATCCTAAATGTTTACAGGCAACTACAGTCTATACAGGCCCTAGATACTATTACAAACCTAACCCCCTCTAGCTACTACTTAATTAGCAGGGACTTTAATACTAAGCACGATGCTTTTAAACTAGGCACTACTATAGCCTATAGAGGAGCTAAACTAGCACGCTAGTCTACTAATAGTAGCATAGACTTTATTAGTAAGCCTAGTGTAGCTACTTATAGGGCAGGACACGTTATTAATCTTACCTTCTCTAATATCCTATTTACCTTTATAATAGTAAGAGAGGACCTTTATTGCAGCTTAGATTACAACACAATAGTTACCCTTATCCCTAGACAAGGCTAGGAGCCTCTTAACTAGTTCTACTACTGCCTACTAGAAACTACTCTCTCTAAGTTTACTAGCCTAGTAGAGCTTAGGATAGCCTACGTGCCTAACCTAGCTTCTATCTACTCCCCTCTAGATATTAAGACCTATGCTACAGCCCTTATAAAGGCTATTGTAGACGCTCTATATATAGCAGGCAGGAAGGACTAGAGAGTAAGCAGAGCTACTCTCTAGTAGACCTCTAAGTACTGCTCCTAGTACAAGGACTACCTGCATGTTAAGCGCTTTAACCTAGGACTTATAGAAGAGAAGAGAGCTTTCCTCTCTATAGTCTAGGTAGCAAAATAGGACTACTAGCGGCACACTATTAATAGCGTACGCGATAACAAGGACCTTTTCTAGATTATTAGATAGTATAAACTTAAACCTACCTAACTAGAAGTACCCTTTATTATTAGGGACCGTACTATATCTAAGCCCCTAGAGAAGGCTAAGGCCCTCTAGGAAGCTATTCTAGGGCGTTTTAGTACTAATAATAACCTGCTAGGGCCGCCGCTACTACTACTACACCTTACCCTGCTATAGCAGGTTAAGCTCTCTATAGAGGAAATAGAGCGCAACACTATTAGTGTTTCTAGTACTTCTCTAGGAATTAACAAGATTACTATCTGCATCCTAAAGGCCTGCTAGGCCCTAATTAAGCACTATCTCTTTATAATCTACTAGGCAATCCTACGTATAAGCTACTACCTAGCAGTATAGAAGTTAGCTAAAGTAGCTATAATCTCTAAGGTTAGTAAATAAGACTAGTTATCCCCCTGCTCTATACGCCCTATTACCCTATATATAGTTATAGGCAAGGGCATTAAATAGGTTATAGCCTAACGTATAGCCTAGATAGCTATACTATATAGTGTCCTTAGCCCTCTTTATAGCAGCGCTCTCCTTAAACGGTCTGTAATAGACTTAGTAGCAGCCTTTACTTATAAAGCTAAACAAGCTTTTACCTAAGGGTAACACGTTATAATAGTTACTATAGATATCTAAGGTGCCTTTAACGCCCTACTCCCTTACTAGCTGCTACACTAAATAGGGGCGTAAGGCTAGCTAGCAGCTACAATACAGCTTATAGGCAGCTTCCTCTCTAACTGTAGGATCTAAGTCTAGCTTAGGAAAACTACTACCCTGTAGTACCCTGTAGAGTGTAGTACCCTGCAGGGCTCTCTGCTGTCCTTAGTTCTCTATACCCTCTACCTAGCTAAACTAATAATATAGAACACTAGCTGCTGTTTTAGTTACGCTAATAATATATGCCTCTTCTGCGCAGTATATACCTCTAAGGAGAGTAATAGGCTTATTATAGAGGATATTTATTAGATTAACTAGTAGGGTAATAATAACTGCGTTGTCTTTGCCCTAGAGAAATGCAAAATAATCTATCTTACTAGATAGAGGGGGATACACATTCCCCTACTAGTAGTTAATAAGACTCTTACTATTACTCCTGTTATAGGTACTAACAAGACGCTAGCTCTGCGCTAGCTTAGAGTCTAGTTTAATTATAAACTTAGCTTTAAGTAACACGTCTACATTCGGGCTGCTAAGGCTAGGGTAGTAGCCTACTACATCTACAGCCTTGCTAGGACAGTTTATAGCCTCTTAGCTAGCTCTCTACGCAAAGCTGTTATAACCTGTATTCTTTTACGCCTACTGTATAGTATAGAGGCGTAGTACAGAGGCTGTACTAAACCTCTAAGGATTACAAGGGCTTCCTGTACGCTAGAAGTTAGCACTAGACTTAGAGAATACATTGCTCTTATAGACAGGACAATTGCCCTAGCAGCTTGTAGAGTACTCCTAGTCTTCTGCACTACCTCTACTATAGCGCTGTTTTATAACGCTAGCCTACCTTTAGGTTTAGTAGTACTTAAATAAGCATAGTACTGCTTTGCTATCTACTTACGCACAGTAGATAAATACTACTCTCTAGTAAGATAAACTGCTATCCCCTTTATTAGTTAAGGCTAAGGAGCTAGAGGACACTAGCAGCCCTAAACCTAGGTCTAAATTATTAGCTGCCTCCTCCCTGCAGTACCTCGCCTGCTGCTTACACCCCTCTACTACTCGCCTAGATACAGGATAGACTTTACTAGTTTAGTCTAGAAAGCTGTAGTAGCTAAAGCCTTTACTACCTAGTAGGCAACACTGCTAACTAATAACGTTACTGTCTTCTTAGACAGATCTAAGTAATACCTTAATAGGGTTAAGAGAGTTACCTATAGCTATGCTATATACTAAGGGCAGAAACTATCTGCTAAAGGCAGCAGCTTACTTAACTCCTAATCCCACGTGTTTAACGCAGAGGCTGTAGGGGCATAGCAAGCTCTTTAGTATATACTTACTCTTACTAGGGCTATACAGCACCTCTAACGCATCTAGATATATATTAATAGCACCTTAGTTATCTAGTGCCTCTGCAGCACTGCTGCTCTCTTATCCTAATAGGCGTTTCTTAACTACTAGTAGGCTATAGATATACTTAATATTAAGGTTAAATAGGCCCTAGGCTATACTAGCCTTGAGGGCAACAAACAGGCTAACACACTCGCTAATTAGAAGGCTAAAAGCCTCTAAGAACTATATAGATAAGCTGCTAAACCTACTATTACTAGCCTCTGCTCTAACGCTCAGGCACTAGACAGGCTTATAGCCTATTAATAGTAGTCTGCCTACGCCCCTAAACTCTTAGCCTAGTATAGATATTAGCAGCTGCCTTACAATGTTACAGAGCCTAAAGGACTACGCTTAGAATAACAAGCGCTTAGCAAGTTACTAGCTATCTGCACTATGCACAGAGACTTTGCCTAGTACTATAAGAAGTTTAGGCACGAGGACGCAGAGCTGTGCTGCTCCTGCAGTAACTATAAGACACTAGATTACCTTATTTACTACTTCTATAGCTAGAAGGCTTTTTGCTTCTAGCCGCACTAGCCTATTGTTCCCCTAGAGGACTATAAGGATAGTAAGGCGTACCTTAGGACGCTACTTAACTACCTAGAAGACTTTGTAGACTTTCTCGCTCTTACTACCTTATAATAGGTCTCTCTACTATGTATTAGGCTACTCTAGTATAACTAAAGGAGCCTATAACTACTAGAGCAGAACCCTAGCCTACATGCTAAGATAGCCCTTTCTGCTCTTAGGCTTGCTTTGCAGACAGGGTATTAACCCTACCTATGTATTCGCTCGCCTTTCTACTTAGCTACACTAGCTATCTCTGTAACTTTCCTTTCTATCTCTCCTCTCTGTATACACCTTAACCCTCCTGTTTAAAAAGTCTTAGCGTTTTCTAGCAGAGAATTAACTGCGCACGTAGCCTCTACCTTCTATAAATAGCCTATAGAGCTACTTACACACCTAGGGGCGGCTATACTAACTTGCTCTTACGCTAACCTTTATATATTACAAGCTAACTAGCAGGCTTAGATAACTCTATAGGCTCCTAGAGGTAGTTTACTATACTAACTAACCTTTATGTTTAACGTACTTAGCGCGTCCCTTATTCCCCTTAGAAGGAGATTACAGGTACATAGGTTTATAGCTTACGTCCTTACTAGACGTTTAAATTAATACTACTACTACTACTAGGATAACGTAGAGCAAACTAGGAACTAGGACCTAGGTAGGTATACTAAGGAGTATACGCACTAGACACTAGCGCAGAAGCTATAGTAAGAGCTGTAGGAGCTAGAGCTATAGGAGCTAGAGCCTAGATAGGAGTAGAAGGTGCTGTAGGAGGCGCAGGACTAGACTACTTAACCTAATAAAAAGAACCTAACCTAGTTAGAGTATCCTTACTACTACAGTAGGAAGGCGTCTAAGGCTAGTAAACTAGCGTCTGCAGCTAGCGTAGCTAACGCAGGGTCTTAGAGGGAGAGGCATAGTACTTAAAGACCTTTAGAGGTATCCTAGAGGCTTAAATAGAGGCTGTAATAGAGTTAGATAGAAGTTGTATAGGGGGTAAAGAAAGAAGGTTATAGAATTTAGGTTATCTAGATAGACGAGCTATAAGCTTAGACCCCTGCAATCTATTTGCTAAACTAAACGCCTAGAGAGTAACTAGCTCTTACCTAGAGAACTAGTAAGCGAATTAGGTTAGCACGCAATAAGGCAGTAAAGGCAGTAAATAGAGAAAAAAGGAATAGCTAGGAAAAAAGAACCTACCTAGAGGCAGTATGTAGTATACGGAACCCCTACAACAAATAAAAAAGAGGAGAGGAGAAGAAGAGGGTAATGTAAGAGGATAGACCCTGTAACCCTTAGGCACAGCCCTTAGAGCCTGCTAAGGAAGTCTACTAAAGTCTACTAAAGAAGCCT
>MU006815.1:116574-126984 GCA_010093635.1 Massarina eburnea CBS 473.64
TAACTGTAAATTTTCCGTTTTTCTAGTTAAGCTTTTTACTAGGTCAGGAATTGGCTATTTATTTCTTATACTTTAACTAAACCTTGTCCTCTATACAGAGTAAGAGAGCTTCCTAACAGTACACGTTAGCGTACTTTTCCTGCTAGAGCTAGGCTTCTACTATAGCTAACTGCGTAAAAGCTATAGTATTCTTATACTTTTCTATTATAGCTAAAGTAGATTTATTAGGTTTGTTAATAATCTAGTGTTTCTCTAGTACTGTCGCGTTTAAATCCTATTAGACTAGATCTACGTCGTATCTGTTATAATAGACTAGCCTTAAAGTAGAACTGTAATAAGTGTTAATAAGAATATAAATATTTGTAACAAGAGAGGCCTAAAGGCAATCTAAAGGCTATATACTCTATCGCGCTAACTAAGCCTTATCCTTTAGGCGCAGGCGTAGCCTAAGCTATAATATACCCCCCTCCTATACTATTTTCCTGTTATTTTCTATTGTAATTTTAGACGGCAGCTGTAGTGCGAAAAAAATTTTTTATAATTAGAAGGTTAGTTGTTAGGCTAATCGTTGCTCTAAGCTTAGCGCTTATGTAATATTATAGTCTAGTTATTACTTTAGGCCCTAGTCTATGCACAGTCGTGTGTTATTGCAGCGTTAGCTTAGCATTATTACTTAGTAAGGCCCTACTATACAAACTCTTAGCTCCTTCTGTCCTCTTTTCTCTACTTAACCTTTCTTCTACCTATCGCCGCCCTCCTAACCTCGCCCTGTCGCCGCCCTTTCGTTTCTTAGCTTTCTACTTAACCTTTCTTCTACCTATTGCAGCCCTCCCTGACCTCGCCCCGTTGCTGCCCTCTCGTTTCTTAGCTTTCTTAGTTTTACATAATAGCGTCCTACAACTCTACTTCTAGTTCTAGTGCTAGTAGAGGCAGCGGCCCTCTAAATCCTAGTAGAGATTATAGTTATAAGGGCAGTTTTCTAGTATGTTATTGCAGCGCTCCCTGTTCTACGTTATTACTTACTATTTATATCTATAGTCTAAGGAACCTCCGCGTAAGAAGCTGCGTTGTAAGGTTAGTAACTATCTTATTATTAGTAATAGTAACGATAAGAAGTTTAGTTACGTTAAAGAGGCTTTCTGTGCTTGTATTAGCTGTATAAATTAGCTAGGGCTATACAGCTATCTTAAGTAGGTATTAGCCCTCCTTTACCTTGTTTTTATTTTACTAACGTTTCTATAGTTGCCTAATAGAGTCTACTAATAAGTGTAAACCCTGTTAAAAGTAGAAAGTATCTTATTTGTAGCTAGATCTACTCCTTACTGCGTACCCTTATTTCTATGCCTGCACTTAGCGCTACGTTAAGTATACTAATAATAGCTATAAAGCTAGTAACACCTACATAGTAGAGAAAAGGACGATTATTTAGAGCGAGGGCAAGAAGACTAGGAAACACCTGCGTTTTAACTAGGAGTTTAAGAGGCTCTGTAAAGACTAGAAGTTAGTATATAAATATGCGCTGTAAGCTTTATAAACAGGTCCTTCTCTTACTAAGTATAATCTATCTATCCTAGCTCTGCTAGGTCCTTCTGCCCTAGACTCTAGTAGTCTCGCTTTAAACGCTTTTATTGTTAGGTTATCTTTAGTACTATTGCTGCCTAGCGCTATTAGAGCTCTAACTACTATAAACTATAATATCTATAACGTAGTATCTACTATGCAGCGCACCTTCTAGGAGTAAGACTACTATATCTAGAACGCGTACTATTAGGTTAAGTAGTAGTTTAACCTAACTTATTATTAGCTTAAGCAGGTAGGTAAGTAGGCTAAGAGTCTATAGACTGTCTAGACTAAGATACTTGTAAGTAGATTTCCTAGCTCTATTAGTTTAACGTTGCTAACATGTCCTTTAGAAAGAGTTAAAGGTAATAAATGCTGCCTAACTAGCCTTAGCTCCTGCTCCTCCTGCCTCTCTAGCGCTTCTAACTATATACTCCCTACTGTTAACTCCTAGTAGTACCTAGTTTAACTCTTACTCTAGTTAGCTATTAGCCTTCTCTGCGTCTCTGTCTCTGCGCTTTAATCTATATACAGGCCTTCTAGTGCCTGTTATTAACCTAGCTACTAGGTTACCTATAACGCCTTCTTCTTACTAGAACGTTTACGTCCTTTACTACTAGCGCTATTATAAGCGTACACTGTCCTCTCTCTCTTTTAGTACCTAAGGTTATAACGCCTGTCTGCAGGACTACCCTCTCTGCCCTAATAGTAGCTGTTAGGACGCTAATGTATTTGCCTCTAGTTGTAGTTATTCTAGTACTAGTAGGACTCTTTATATTAGTTATCTGTTACTAGAGCAGATGTAATCTGTTAATAAGGCTGCTTATTACGCTGCTTGTACTTAGGCCTAGCGTCTTCTTAGCAGCTCTAGGGCAACTCTGCTAGCTCTAGATATTCCTGCCTAGGATAATAATTTATTATCTAAGACTAAGTACAAGACGGCGGACAAGTCTAGGTCAGAGCTAGACAATCCTAATTAGGGCTCGTCTAGTTAGAGTGCCTAGCATAGTCCTCTTTGTTAAGGTTAGAGCTTTAGTAGTAGTTTTAGTTTTAGTATTAGTTAAAGCGCCTGCCTCTCTAGTAGTCTTAGTAGTTAGGGCGTTAGCTTCTCTAGTAATTCTAGCAGCTTTTACTAGTCTTATAGTAGTTTAGCTCGCCTTCTAGGTTTCTTTGTCCTAGCCTCCTTATAAGGTTAGGCTTGTGCCCGTCTTTAATAAAACTTATTTTAGTTTTCTTTTTGCCTACCTCTAGGGTCTATTGTAATGTAATGCGTCTCTTTATTTCTCTTTAAATTCTTATAAGGCTTTTATATCTGTAAAGTCCTCTAGTAAGTGCTATATTAGCGTTGCCTAGCCTTTCTACTTTACAAGTACTTAGCGCTTACCTCTTCCTCTTACATTCTTAGCGCGAAGGATAGACTCTACCTTTTATTTATTTAGCGTTAGGTTGTCCTCCTCTAGTACAATTGCAGAGCCTAGCCTTGCGTCTACTAGCTTCTAGCTTAGAAGTAGGTTCTTTACAGCTCTCTTAAGTAAGTTAATATAGACTGTTTAGTATAGGCTCTCTAGGAGATTAAGAACTACAGTAAGCAGGGACAGGACGTTAGTAACAGTATACTTATTTTGCAGGAAATCTAGCTTTTTACTAGGTTAATTTATCTTAACATTCTATATAGAAAACTACACCTTATCTCTAACCTTAAAACGTTCTACTAGTTGTCTACTTTAGTTTATAGCCTCCTGTGTTTACTACTACAGAAAAGCAATTGCAGCCTAAGTTAGTTCTACTCCCTACTTTAGATAGTTAACAAAGTAGACTGCACGGCCCTATAGTGTTTTTATTAACATTTTAAGGACCTTAACCTATTATAGGAGGTTAATGTTGTAGCTGTTAAGTAGCAAGTTAAGGCTAACGCTAGTAACGCTAGAATCCCTATTATTTAAGGCAAGTTAATATACTAGGAGGTAGTCTGCCTAGTCTATCTACTTAAAGTACACTATTATTCTTAAGACTGCCTAGACCTCTTAGTTAGCCCTTTCTGTGCCCCTGTTAGTTTATAGGTAATGCAACGTAGAGAGTAGCTGCTTAATGCCCGTAGTCTTACATAGTGTTTTCTAGAAGGTTCCTAGCTAGTCTAAGCCTCTATTAGATATAATAGTAGAAAGGAAGCTATAAAATTACTACTACACGTCTTAGAACCTGTGTACACAATCCTTAGCTTCTATAGTACACATTGCCTCTAGCTAAATAAACTTAGATAGTTAGTCTGTAATAACGAGCAGGTAACGCGGTAACGTTAGTGTAGCTTAGAGAAGGTCTACTATAAAGTTAATTAAGATTTAGGACTAGAATTAATCTGTAATTAGGAGGGGTTAGAGGAGTCCTTAGCGCTTCTTCCTTAAGATATAGGCTCTATAGTAGTAGTAGTTCCTAACGTATTAGGTTACATCTTCTAACATCCTATCCTAGTAGTAGCTGCGCTAGACTAGCTAGAACGTAGTATTCTTCTCTAGGTGTCCTGCGAGTCCTAATTTGTGTGCGCGCTAAATAATAGCTATTATAAAGGGTTCTTATACTAGTAGCTACATAACTCCTTACTATATTAGAGTTCTATACACGCTAACTAAGTAGTTACTAATCTACTACCTTATGTCTGCACTAGGGGGAAACTGCTAGTTGCCTTACTAGACTACTTTTAAGCAGATAGTGTATTTAGAGTTAGCCCTAATAGCTTTGTCCTAAAGAGCCTAGATATACCTATCTGCGAATATTTAGTAGCCTAGCGTTACTTTATTATTACTTACTTCTACTACTGTAACCTAGATTAATTAGAGCATTATTAAGGCGGCCTCCTGCAGTTATAGAGTTCTAACGTCCTAGTCCTGTTAACTTAGAGCATTAGGCCTGTTAGCTAAATGTCCTAGGCGATAGCAGAGGTTGTAATTAAACTAGCTAAGGAGTTCTGCCTATTAGTGCTGCCTTTTGCTAAGGACTCTAGTGTTTATAAAGTATTTAAGGTTCTTATAGTTAGTAAGTATAACAAAGGGTTTAGTAACGCTCTAGAGTTCTAGTATCTAAGCAACTAGGCACTAAACGACTGCAAGGAGTTCTTTATTATAGATAGTGTAGTTACGCTTTACTAGCGTTAGCTTAGTAGAGTAGTATACAACTAGGTGCTAAACACTATTAATCTACTATAATAAGCAGCCTCTAGTTGCTCTTTCTAAGCAGTCTGTTTCTACTAATGTGTCCCTTTCTAGGTCCTATAGTACAAGGGCCAGCCCTGCTATAAAGACGTTCTTAATCTTCTAGAAGGCTTTTTTAGTATTATTTGTCTATAAAAACGGCACATCCTTCTTCGTAAGGTAATAAAGGGGCTTTGTTAGTTTAGAAAAGTTTAACACAAAGTCTCTATAGAAGTTAGCAAACCCTACGAAGCTTTAAACACCTCGTATAGACGTAAGGGCTTCCTATTTATAAATTGCCTTAATTTTCTTAGAGTTAGGGTAGATGCCTTGTCCTGCTTTAACTATGTACCCTAGGTACTTAACTGTCTTCGTAGCGAACTAGTATTTTCTAAGATTAAGATAGAGGCCTGCGTTACTAAGGAGTATTAGTATACGCTTTACCTTTGCTATGTAATCTTAAAGGCTTCTATTTAAATAGACAAGTACGTTATCTAAGTACGCAGTAGCAAATAGGCTAAGTGCCTCCTTTAGCGCTCTGTTAATGTATCTTTAGAAAGTAGCAAGAGCTCCTGTAAGACTAAATAGACAGACAAGCTACTTATAGAGCCTAAAGCGAGTTTAGAAGGCTGTAAGAGGTTTATCTCCTTCTATAATACAGAGCTTGTAGAAGGCTGCTTAAATATCTAGCTTAGTAAACTATTTAGTAGTAGACAGGGTGCGTAGAGTCTCCTTAATTAAAGGAAGTAGGTAGTAGTCTTGTTTAGTAAGCGCGTTTAGGCCGCGGTAGTCTACACATAACCTCTATCTCTCTCCTAGCTTTTTTACTATAAAGATAAGTACTCCTACAAAAGAAGAACTTGCTCGTACCTAGCCTTTATTAAGTAGGCCTGTAAGTTGCTGCTAAAGTTTAATAAGTTAGTCCCTTAGCATGCTGTACAGAGGGCCCTATAGGGCTTCTAGAAGAGAGCTGTCTTATCTTAGTTTTAGCTTTACATAGTAGTCTATCTAGCCCTAGTAAGGTAGGAGACCTGCTACTTTCTCTTTATTAAATAAGTCTTAGAACAACTTAAGTTCTTTAGGGAGGCACTTACTATCCTTAGTAAGCTCTTTCTTATTACTTCCTCTACTTAGGAGCGTAATAGCTAGAACCTAGGTTATATCTTAGAGATTTGTAATAAGCATGCTGTTAGGCTACCTTTAGAGGTTATCTAGGCCCTAGGACAGGAGAGCTAGCAACAAGACTGTAGTAACTAGTTTTAGGTATTATTAGCGCTGCTGCGTTTCCTAGACTACTAATCCTTGTACTTAGGCAATCTCTAGAGTCCCTTAATTAGCCTAGAGAGTAACGCTAAAGTGCTAAAGCTATAGAAGGCTAAATATTATATTATAATCTAGATTAGGTATTATATACCCTACAAGCTGTATACGCTAACTATTAATATTACAAGATAAAATTACTATCTAAGTAATTATTAGTCCTTGCGTAAGTCTAGCTGCTTAGCGAAGGCAACGTAGTAGAATTTCTAAGTAATCTACCTTAATCTTATTTACCTTTGCTTTACTTACTGCATAGAAACATTAGTAGCCTAAGTTAATTAGAACGTTAACGTAGAGCACATTCTCTAAGAAGGCTAGGACCTAAAATAGCGCCTTATCTATCTTCTCTAAAATGCTAGCTATGTTATTGTCTGTCTTATAGTCTAACTACTCCTCTACTCTAATATCCCTGTACTACCTCTGTTTCGCATCTAAAATAGGGGCTACTCTTTCTTTAACGTGCTATAGCTTACTACGTCTGTAAGTACAGAGCCTCTTTAAGAGGATACTACATTTACTACTACTATATTACTATACTCTCTTATAACGTATCTACTCTAACTGCATCTTATGCACTGTCCTTTCTCTTTACGCTAGTAGAAAAGATTATCTAGAATCTAATTAGCTTACTACTTACCTTAGCCTTTACAGGATTAGCTGCCTGTCGCCTGCATAGGAGACATAATAATATCTCCTTAGGTATCTTGCTATAGTTAGGCTAGCTTTAGTCTAGAGGGCTGTAATAGACTAGCCTTAAAGTAGAACTGCAATAAGTGTTAATAAGAATATAAATATTTATAACGAGGGAGGCCTAAAGGCAATCTAAAGGCTATATACTCTATCGCGCTAACTAAGCCTTATCCTTTAGGCGTAGGCGTAGCCTAAGCTATAACATACCTCTCTCCTATACTGTTTTCTTATTATTTTCTATTGTAATTTTAGACAGCAGCTGTAGTGCGCGAAAAAAATTTTTATAATTAAAAGGTTAGTTATTAAGCTAGTTGTTGCTCTAAGCTTAGCGCTTATGTAATATTATAGTCTAGCAGTTACTTTAGGCCCTAGTCTATACACGGTTATGTGTTGTTACAGCGTTAGCTTAGCATTATTGCTTAGCAAGGCCCTACTACATAAACTCTTAGCTCCTTCTATCCTCTTTTCTCTACTTAACCTTTTGTCTACCTATTGTATCTTCTCTAACCTCGCACTGTTGCTGCCCTGTCGCTGCCTTATCGTTTCTTAGCTTTTCTTAGTCTCTTGCAATGGCGTCCTTTAACCTTACTTCTAGTTCTAGTAGTTGTAGAGACAGTAGCCCTTTAAATCCTAGTAGAGATTGTAGTTATATAGGCAGTTCTCTAGTATGTTATTACAGCGCTCCCTATTCTACGTTATTACTTACTATTTATATCTATAGTCTAAGGAACCTCTACGCAAGAAGCTGCGTTGCAAGGTTAGCAACTATCTTGTTATTAGCAACAGTAATAATAAGAAGTTTAGTTGCGTTAAAGAGGCTTTCTGTACTTATATTAGCTATATAAATTAGCTAGAGCTATACAGCTATCTTAAGTAGGTGTTAGCCTTCCTTTACCTTGTTTTTATTTTGCTAACATTTCTATAGTTACCTAATAGGGTCTACTAATAAGTGTAAACCCTGTTAGAAGTAGAAAGCGTCTTATTTATAGCTAGATCTACTCCTTACTACGTACCCCTATTTCTGTGCCTGCACTTAGCGCTATGTTAAGTATACTAATAATAGCTATAAAGCTAGTAACACCTATATAGTAGAGAAAGGGACGATTATTTAGAGTAAGGGCAAGAAGACTAAGAAGCACCTGCGTTTTAACTAGGAGTTTAAGAGGCTCTGTAAAGACTAGAAGTTAGTATATAAACATGCACTGTAGGCTTTATAGACAGGTCTCTCTCTTACTAAGTATAATCTGTCTGTCCTAGCTCTGCTAGGTCCTTCTACCTCTAACTCTAGTAGTCTCGCCTTAAACGCTCTTATTGTTAGGTTGTCTTTAGTACTATTACTACCTAGCGCTATTAGGGCTCTAACTACTATAAACTATAATATCTGCAACGTAGTAATTACTATATAGCGTACCTTCTAGGAGCAGGACTACTATATCTAGGACGCGTACTATTAGGTTAAGTAGTAGTTTAACCTAACTTATTATTAGCTTAAGTAGGTAGGTAAGCAGGCTAAGAGTCTGTAGACTGTCTAGACTAAGATACTTATAAGTAGATTTCCTAGCTCTGTTAGTTTAACGTTACTAATATATCCTTTAGAAAGAGTTAAGGGCGATAAATACTGCCTAACTAGCCTTAGCTCCTACTTCTCCTGCCTCTCTAACGCTTCTAACTGTATACTTCTTACTATTAACTCCTAGTAGTACCTAGTTTAACTCTTACTCTAGTTAGCTGTTAGCCTTCTCTGCGTCTCTGTCTCCGCGCTTTAATCTATACACAGGCCTTCTAGTGCCTGTTATTAACCTAGCTACTAGGTTACCTGCAACGCTTTCTTCTTACTAGGACGTTTAGGTCTTCTACTACTAGCGCTATTATAAGCGCACGCTATCCTCCTTCTCTTCTAGTACTTAAGGTTGTAATGCCTATCTTTAGGACTATCCCCTCTGCCCTAATAGTAGCTGTTAGGACGCTAATGTATTTGCCCCTAGTTGTAGTTATTCTAGTACTAGTAAGACTCTCTGTATTAGTTATCTATTACTAGAGTAGATATAATCTATTAATAGGGCTGCTTATCGCGCTGCTTATGCTTAGGCTTAGCGTCTTCTTAGCAGCTCTAGGGCGACTCTACTAGCCCTAGATATCTCTACCTAGGACGACAGTTTGTTGTCTAAGACTAAGTACGAGACAGTAGACGAGTCTAGGTTAGGGCTAGATAATCCTAATTAGGGCTTGTCTAGTTAAGGTACTTAGCATAGTCCTCTTTGTTAAGGTTAGAGCTTTAGTAGTAGTTTTAGTTTTAGTATTAGTTAGAGCGCCTGCCTCTCTAGTAGTCTTAGTAGTTAGAGCGTTAGCTCCTCTAGTAATTCTAGCAGCTTTGCCAGTCTTAGGGTAGTTTTAGCCTGCCTTCTAGGTTTCTTCGTCCTAGCCTCTTTATAAGGTTAGGCTTGTACCTATCTTTAATAAAACTTGTTTTAGTTTCCTTTTCGCCTACCTCTAGGGTCTATTGTAATGTAATGCGTCCCCCTATTTCTCTTTAAATTCTTACAAGGCTTTTATGTCTGTAAAGTCCTCTAGTAGGTACTATATTAGCGTTGCCTAGCCCTTCTACTTTACAAGTACTTAGCGCTTGCCTCTTTCTCTCGCGTTCTTAGCGTAAAGGATAGACTCTACCTCCTATTTATTTAGCGTTAGGTTGTCCTCCTCTAGTATAATTGTAGGGCCTAGCCTTGTGTCTACTAGCTTCTAGCTTAGGAGCGAGTCCTCTGCAGCTCTCTTAAGTAAGTTAATATAGACTATTTAGTGCAGGCTCCCTAGGAGATTAAAAACTATAGTAAGTAAGGACAAGACGTTAGTAACAGTGTACTTGTTTTGCAAGAAATCTAGCTTTTTACTAGGTTAATTTATCTTAACATTCTATATAGAAAACTACACCTTGTCTCTAACTTTAAAACGTTCTGCTAGTTATCTACTTTAGTTTATAGCCTCCTGTGTTCGCTGCTACAGGAAAGCGATTGCAGCCTAAGTTAGTTCTACTCTCTACTTTAGATAGTTAACAAAGTAGACCGCACGGCCCTGTAGTGTTTTTGTTAACGTTTTAGAGACCTTAACCTGTTGTAGGAAGTTAATATTGTAGCTGTTAAGTAGCAAGTTAGAGCTAACGCTAGTAACGCTAGAATCCCTGTTATTTAAGGCGAGTTAACACGCTAGGAGGTAGTCTGCCTAGTCTATCTACTTAAAGTACACTATTATTCTTAAGACTGCCTAGACCTCTTAGTTAGCCCTTTCTATAACCCTGTTAGTTTGTAGGTAATACAACGTAGAGAGTAGCTACTTAATACCTGTAGTCTTATACAGTGTTTTCTAGAAGGTTCCTAGCTAGTCTAAGCCTCTGTTAGATATAATAGTAGAAGGGAAGCTATAAAATTGCTACTACACGTCTTAGAACCTATGTACACAATCCTTAGCTTCTATAGTACATATTACCTCTAGCTAAATAAACTTAGACAGTTAGTCTGTAATAACAAGCAGGTAACGCAGTAACGTTAGTGTAGCTTAGAGGAGGTCTACTATAAAGTTAATTAAGATTTAGGACTAGAATTAATCTGCAATTAGGAGAGGTTAGAGGAGTCCTTAGCGCTTCTTCCTTAAGATATAGGCT